>PVLD010007932.1:0-87785 GCA_004027595.1 Dinomys branickii | reverse complement strand
AGGGGGAGGGCAGAGGAGGGGAGGGGAGGGGAGGGGAGGGCAAGAGAGGAGAGGGAAGGGAATGGAAGGGCAAAAACACACCTGACAGTGAAGTAGTTAAACAGATTGGTGTACAGGAATGGGACGTATGTAAAACACCTCTGTGTGCCTTATCTTAAGTAATTCGCAAAGGTTCTGCAGAGGTGGCATGTGTTGAGGAAGAAGAGTATAAATCTAGGAAAAAATGCTAAGAAGAACCCTTAGCCAGGTCATTGTATCCAACTCAGTAGAGTGTATGTGGCAGAACATTAAGTGGTACCAACCATCTGAGACCAATGTAACTGAAAATACAATCCCAATACTGATCCCACAGGACAGTAGTGGTGAACCTTTTAGAGCTTTCAGTGATACAAATAGCCCACTGCAGCATGTGTGCCATAGATTCTCCTCTACTGCCCTAGGAAGTGATGAAAATCTTGAGGGCTCTGAAGAATAAATGTATCATGTGTGAGTCGTGAATTAGAATTTTGAGCCAATTCTCTCGAGTTTAAATGGCACTTCCATGAGAGATAAATTGTTTTAAGGTTATTCTCATATTAGTCCCTCAATGTATGCATGAAGAAGATAGGTAAATGCTTACTTGAGCTTTAATAATACACACGCTTTATAATACAGGAAAACAAATTTAGAAGGCATACAGCAGACTATTGGTTCAACTAGAGCCAGATTGTACATAGCTCATGGGCTCCTTCAGTTAGGAAGGAAAAGATGTGATCAATGAAGAGAGACACTGGGGAGCGATGAGCTCAGTGCATGACTGAGTGGCCTTGGCAGAAAGAGTGCCCTGATTGATTAATAATGTCTGCTCTGTGCTTTGGATGTGGGGACATCAGCTGATGTGAGATAGGTCTGTTAACCCCTTTAAACATGACAACTTTCTAATCACTGAGATCTATGACACCATTTGGTGTGTTGGTGTCATAGGCCATGAACTATTTTCACTTGTTATGCCTCTGCTGCCAAATGAGAGGTGTTTTATTCCTCCTGGCACTAGTTTCTCAATTCTCTGAAGATACCAACTGAGTTCTCAATAATTCCATTCAATTTTGACTCTTCACATTTAGCATAGACCCCCATAGGCTGAATGCTAAGTTCTACCTTACTTCAGATGCCAATTGCAAGTTCCAGGCCACTCAAACTTCTGACCATCTGGCTATGAGTTGAGTACCCACTACCTCCTCCTCAGGTTGAATAATTTACTATAATGGCTTGTTGAACTCGTAAAATCTCTACTTGCATTTACTTATCTACTGTAAAAGACATAACTCAGGAAAAGCAAATGGAAGAGATTCAGAGGGCAATGCATAGAGGTAAGTGGGATGAGTGTCCACATTCTCTCTATGTATGTCTCCCAGCACGTAATGTGTTCACTATCCCAGAAGGGATCTGAACCCACCATTTAGGGGTTTTAGGGAGATTTCATCTGTGGTAACAAGGATCCCAGTCCCCAATCATCTCATCAGCAAATATAAGACACTTTTATCATTTCAGGGATTGCAAGGATTTTAGGAGCTTATGGTTTATATGAAGATGTCCCTCATGGCACTGTGTCTCAGTAATGAGAAAGTGACTAGGACGTATTTTGTACTAAAGAAGTAGGGTTATTGCTGTGATTTTATTTTATTGCTGTGACTGTGGGGTTCAGAAACTTTTGGAGCTGTTTGGTAAGCACAGTTTGGAGATGCTGGCTGTAGAAGACATAGAATGCTGTAAGCCAACCTTGATGGGACACTCTGCTTAAAGCTTATAAGAAAAATGCTGATAAAATGCGGATGGTAAAGACCAGGCTCAAGACATTTTCAGCTGCAAACAAGGACTCCATTGGCAGCTGGATTCTAGACTGTGTCTTAAGCTCTGGCAGAAATTTTGTCTCCATTTTGCTCATATCCTGAGACTTCACAGGAGAATGAGATTAAGAGCAATGGATTAATTAACCTGGCAAAGGAAATTCAGCCCAACATGAAGGCTGTGGCAGAGGTATTGTTGGAAGCTTTTAGTCAGGTCTGTATTGAAAATCAAGAAAAAAACAGTAGGTCAGGAGTGACTTTAAACGTTTTGAGTTTCACTAGAAAGGAAGCTTCTGTAAAGCTGGAACCAGAAAGAGCTTTATTGCTGAAATGAGTAACATTAAAAAGAAGCCAAGTGCTTTATATCGTGATAAGAAGGATGCCTTCAGGGCATGTGAGGAATCAGCAAACCCCATCCTTCTCAAGCTCAATAATGCAAAGCTGTAAAGCTTTCATTTGAAAGGAGAACACTGGGGCACCTGCTCCAGATCAGTCACCTAGGGAACTGGTTCCTCAGGACTTGGTTCACAGTGCTCAGAAATCCATGTACTTGGAACCAGCTGCAGTCATGATACAAAATGGCTTGGGTATTTCTCAAGCTGGTGGCAGACCTTGGTATCAGACATATGGTACTAGTTTTGCAGGCATGCAGAATGAAAAAGTTGGGGGCCAGAAAAGCTGTCATCCTGTTTTCAGAAGAAGGCCTGGGAGGTCAGACAGTGTGCCTCTGGGAGGGCAGTGTGTGAAGCTGTCAGAATGAAACCAAAGATTCAGTGGAGACCCCAAGAAGTTGGAGAAGTCAGAAATGTGGAAAACCTCACAGGAAATGAATAGAGTTTACCTAACAGAGAGGTCGCGAGGGGCTGGCTGTAGCAGGTGGTCCTATGGAGGCAAGACTGCTCAAGCCATTTGGACTTGGTATCCCATCACAACTTGCCCCACTTGGAATATGGAGCTACAGTATTTAATTTTTGCCCTGCTGTGTTTCAGTCTTTCTTTGGTCCCATTGGTTTCTATCCCCTCATTCTTCCCTTTTGGAAGGGGAAATTTTACCCTGTGCCATTACATGTTAGTGGCATTTAATTTTCTTTTTTATTTTTGCAGGGGCTCACAGAAAACAGCTTGCCTTAAGTCTCAGAGGAGGCTTTGGACTTAGATTTTTCAACAGGGCTGGCAACTCATAGAGATGGACTAAATACATTTCATAAAGAGATGCACTTCTCTAACCCAGTGTCCTCACACTAGAGTTGAATTCCTCTGCACAGTTACTGCACCTTCTCCAGAAAAAATGGTTCCTCTCGTCAAAGGCTCAGCCAACGTGATGCCATGTCATCATAAATGTTGCCGTGGGAGTATGACAGTGATTGACAGTAACAAATTTATGGGTCCCAGTCAATCCTGAGAGGTAACTGTGCAAATGCAACGGGAGATGCATAGTCGCTAGGCCTGCCTCTCTTTTCTAGACCCAGCGTGTGGGGAATTGAATGGTGCCTGACACCTGCTCCCTACCACCGTTGGCTACTCTCTCCCTCATCTGCAGCCCTGTTTCCTAATGTTTAGAGTGCATCACACATGGCAAGCCGTTTTAAGCATGTGGGAGATAGCAATGGATAAACCAAGTGCAGTTCTTTCTGCCCTCATGAGCTTGTAGACTGAATACACACTCACCAGTGTCATTAAAAGTACCAAACAGTGAAATGATCACGCAAGAGAAAGAAATAATTCTCTGATGGGGCTCAGAGAACTTCTAAAAAAAAGGTTTGTCTTGTTATGATTTAGATCCAAAATGTCCACCCAAACTCTTGTGTACTCAGACATGGAGCTTTGGGAAGGTGAGTGAACTGTGGGATGCTGTACTCCTCAGTGGACTCAGCCACTGACGAGCTCATAGCTGAGTGTGCTGTGAGGAGATGGGGATGTGTGTCATCGAGTGCATGACCTGGAATAGCTTATCTCTGCCACTTCCTTCCTTTCTCTTCTTCCTGGGTATCACTGACTGAGCAGTGCTCCTGTGTCACGCCCTCCCACTGTACCTTTCTACTGTGCAACCAGCCTGCCATGGTGATGGACAGATGCCTCTGAAGATATGTCAAAATAAAAGTATCCTCCTTTCGGTTGCAGGTTATGGGTATTTTGTCTCAGCATTGGAAAGTGACTCATACGTACCCTCAAGCAGAGTGTTAGAATGAACTTCGAAAAAGATTAACTTCAGAAAGGTCAAGGCCATGGATATAGAAAAGACATAAGCATCTTTCCCTTAAAATTGGCCCAGGATAAGGGGTGTAGCTTAGTGGTATGTGCCTAGCATGCATGAGGCCCTAGTATTGATCCCCACATTATAGATAGATGACTGACTGACTGGTTGATAGACAGACAGATGCATAAAGTGATTCATAGCCTGTGGTATTCACTGTCCATGATTTCACAGAGTTTCTTTTCCATTTGTGACCCAAAAGGAAGGAAACTGCCACCTGGCCCAGCATGTTTAAAAAATGATGCATTTATGAAGAATGAGAAGACAAAAGCATAATAAACTCCAGAGCTTGCTTTGAGAATAATGTTTTACCAACAGGATGTATCATAAATATGAAATGGCAAAGAATGATGTTTTAAGATTTGTCCTTTGTCCTTTGTTAGCCAGACAGATAACAAGTTCCCATCAGGTAATTTTTTTTTCTCATTCAAACATGAACTACACATAACTTCTATACTTCTGTATACAGGGAACAATAAATCTCAAGTTATTGTTTCTTAGAAATGGAGATTGTACAAGGGAGAGCCAAACAAAATCCTTTGTTTCATGAGTTTGCAAAGTTTTAATTAAATACCGCTTTAAAGTCACACATACGTAAGCCAAATGTTGCTGATCCATTCCACTTCTAAGTAGTGGCTGAACTCTTCTGTGCTTGCTGCTGTGGTAGAGGTAAGATTCCTACATTCATTCATTCATTCATTTGTTCATATATCTAATTATTTCCTCTATCAATTTCCATGTAGTGGGAAATTCTCCTGTAATCTCACAGGACAGGGATTAGTTCCTAGCATTCTTTTGTTTTAACTCATGACCGAGGACTAGGCTATTCAGATAGACTATAAATACACAAGAAAGTGAGGGAGGAAAGGAGAGAGCAAGAGAAGAAGCAAGAAATGAGAGAAAAGAGCGAAGGAATCACAGAGGTAGAAGGCTTCTTAGACAATGGCGTGTGTAAACTAGGACATCTGGTCAACTCCACAGAGCACAGACACAAGCTGATTAGCTCTTTGCCAATATCCACATTTCCTTTTGCTTTGGCACGTTTCTCTCCTGCACGGCCCAGCCTAGCCATATGTGAACGAAGACATGTGACCAGTTATTCCTCTAAGAATGTGGGCAGAGGAAACATTTGACAGTTCCAGGAAAGACCCCTAGAATCTCTCACTCTGTCCCCCATGTTTGCACCTCCCTGGCAAAGGACCCAGTGGAGGTCTCCTAGGCTCTGGCAGATGGTAGAGACACAGTATACAGGGAACTGGCCTCTGATTGATCACATGGATCACAGTGCTCCTCCTTCAGTGGCCTGTGACATAAGCAAGGCATGTGGAACACCATGAAATGAGGGTTCTTTCTACAATTAATCAGCTGAGACTTACACACACCTTTTCTACATTGTCCATTCATAGTAGCTGACTCTATTAGATACTTCATGAACTAATGTTTTTCTCTTGTCATTCACCAGCATTTAGGCCATGTCCCAGCAATCCTAACTTACAGGAGACCGCAGAGATCTTTGCCAAATAATTTAAGCCATATTTACATATATACATTTTTTTTCAATTTGCAGTCTAGCCTCACCACACTTCCTACTCTGGAGAGCCTTCAAGAATGAGTCCATGATTCAAGTCAAGCTGAGAAAAAGGGGTCAACGTGTTTCTCTATAAAGGTCCAGACAGCAAATATTCTAAGACTCCCAGGCTTTACAGCCTCTATCTTAGCGGGTCAGCTCTGTCGCTGGAGTATATATAAAAGGAGTCACGGACGGTGCAAATGCAAGTGCCCCAGCTGTGCTCCAGCAGGCTGGGCTTTACCCAAACGGGCAGCAGGCCAGGTTTGACCCAGGGGCCACAGTTTGCTGACTCCTGCTTTAAATCACTCTCACATTTTCACTGAATATGGCTGGGGCCGCATGTAAATTCCAATCTCTGTGACATTGCTTTGTATTTATTTATTTGTTTGTTTTAAACCCCCTGGCTTCTCCTGAAGAGTGTGATATATGACAAATGAGGCTGTCAGCAGCATTTAATTCTTCCTGCCTCAGCACTGCACTGTGCCTGGCGTAAGGCAAAACGCAATACATTTTAGCTCCTTTCTGCTTCCCCTGAAGTGTGTCTTTGAAGGCCGGACTTGAAGTCAGAACTGGGTTTAAGTCCTACTTATCAGTCTATGACTCTAGCTGATTCACCTTCTCTTTGTAAGCCTTGATTTCTAGGTCTGTATAATGACAATGATAATGTATAACTCACAAGATCTGAGGTGGAGTGGGGCTGGAGGAGACGGAAAACCACATCAGATAATGTATGCATCTTGTGAAATGTAAATCCCAGCACAGAGGTAAAAGACCATTTCTTCAAGCTGCCTCTCCTTTCCTGGATTTTGAATTTATTTTCTTCCCACTGGAAACATGATTTTTTTTTGCCTTCACAAATCCCAAGGAGGCCTACTAAATCCCCATTTAGCCTAGGCCAAGAGGCAGTTGGGATCCACAGGCCACCTCCACCTGTGTTCTCATTGACTGCGAGAAACCTGAGCCTCCTTTATAGCCACTAACTGGATTCAGAGAAGCCAAATCCAGCTGCCAAAAAATGTTGCTGCTTTAAAGAGATAAAGTGCATTGAAGACGTTTGTAATGGGCGTTCTCAGAATGGTTTGACCGGCCAATGACACAAAGCAGTTGGCACTGGACCCAGCGCTATGTGTAACGAGCCCCGGAATTGAGGTCCTGTTGTCCTCAAAGAGCGTCACCCCTAGCAATCCACATTTAAAATCTTCAAAGTGTAAAACTCAGAACTCCTTTCAGTCAAGTGTTAAAATACTAAAAAGAACTGTGACTAGCATGTTTATCCTATGGTTGAAAATTCTCATGAAAGTTGTCAACAGGTATAAGACTCTAGGCTCCAGAGTGAGCCTGGTCCTTCCCACCCCTGGAGAGCTCTACTATCTACATATAGTGCACACTTTACTACTCTAAAAGAAACAAAATGCTTTGATGTTTGCACTAAAACCTAAAAGAAAATGCTTTAAATGGCTTGGGTCAAGTAGTCATTCAATATGCCTTGAATAGCGCCTGGTAACTTGGTTACTTTTCTCTCATTGCTGAGACAAAATACCCAACACCCAAAATGAAGGAAGAAAAGGTTTATTTAGCTTAGAGTTTGTGAAGGTTTCGGTCCATACTTGGCTGGTTCTGAGGCAGAGTGGCACATGGCAGAGGGCAAACTGTTCAGGGCAGCAGAGCACAGCAAAAACAACCAGCAAAAGGGAGGAATGGCTACAAGCAGCCTCTTCGCTTCCCTTACACTGTAAATAGGCTACCCGCACCCAGGGGGCATGTAGCTCTCACACAATCTCCATGCCCTCCTCTTCCACAGGCTCAGGATGTGTACAAAGTAAGCACCCCGACTTTCTGCTGAATCACTCAGTTAAACCTCCAGATTCCCCAAGTTGACACAATGTATCAACCATAACACCTGGCAAGGGAAGGGTTTCAGCACAGATTCATGACACTAGGTTCTACACCTGGCCATTATCCTGTATCTTATAAGAGAATGATGGGAAGTCTCCAGCAAGGGTGCCATAACCCCTCTGTCCTGGGCTTGTGACAGTTCCTTTTGTAATCTAAGTTCATTTTGATCCACTGATCCATACATCCTCCCAAGACTTTCACTAAATCCTCCAACATCCAACCAACACAGTCTATTAATTTTAATGCCCCAAGTTAATTTTGAATTGTTTTTCTCCAGCTCCTCCACTACAGCTGAGGCATCTTTGGTACCAGCTATTTCTTCTATTGCTCATGCATTGCTCTGCCTCCATGAGTGCTGTTTCCCATATGGCTGGGAGGGCTACAGCAGAAGCAGAGCCTGACAGTGGCTGGTTGATGGACCACACAGCTACACCTTTGCCCTTCCTTTCTGATACATCTCTGTTCTGTTCTGTTCTCCATTGTTCACTGCAACTGCGGCTGCCCTGACTTTGCTGCTCTTCTTGAAAAACATCAAGACCTTGACCCAATAGGGCCTTTGTGCATGTTTTGTTACTCACTTCTAAATCTGCTGCCTGGCATCTCCTTGGCTAAACTCTGACTTTCCTGGTAACAACACAAATGCCATTTCCTTAGAGAGGTCTTCCTGGATCATGTAGTCAATGTCCTTCTTCTTTACTGACCTGCTGCCCCAATTCTCTGATCTCCCACTTTCTCAGAAGATTTGTGCTTTCTTAGGACCTTTACACACATAGAGGTTGCAATTTTCAGCAAAAGAGATGGCATTCATGAAAATATGGCCTCAGTCATTTGCAAGTATTTATCATATTTTGCAATGCTATATTGTTTTTATGCCTCATCTCTTAGTTATGTGTCATAAGTTCCATTTCAGATAGAAACAATGTTCTCTTGTCACTCAGCACTGGAGAAAAAAAAAGACAATAAAAAAACAAACTTTCCTTTAATCTGTATGGTAAGAAATTCTAAACCATATTCACAGACACCATTTATGGACAAATCCTTAAAACTCCTATTCCCAGAAGATTCAAACGCATTTAGAATGACTGCTCCCCACCCCCGGATTAGGCCAGATAACTGTCTTTGCGCCCTGGAACATTGCCCATCTTTACTCTCTGTTATTTGCCCTTAGCTATCTTATTTGGATCTGCTCACTTTAAGTACACCAGCTGAGAGTGGCGATTGTTCCATAATCATGTTTTGAATCTGTCAAAAGACAAAGCCAGTTAGTGATCCTGGCATCTAAGCCTTGTTTATTGGGTGGCCTGAGTTGGTTCACACTGTAGAAATTTAAAAGAGGACACCCAGAAAGATGAAACCATAACCCTAAACTCCTACTCATTCAATAAGTCCATAATAATTTCTAATAAAATTAGAAACAAAGGGCAATTGTGAAGAGTCTTTGTCTGTCTGTCCCCCTCCTCAGAGAGCCTCCAGGAGAAGTTTCCAGAGCCTTGGATGAGGTTTGGCTCATGCAAATCCCATTGTTTGCAGTTCTATTGGAAGGATCCACCTCTTTCCTCAGCTCCCATACTCTCTTTGAAAATGGCACTCAATGGAGGGTGCTCCTTGAAGAGAATCTGTGCTCTTAGGGGAAGTTCGAGATGACAAGTCATAAATTTATAAGATTGTGGTCTCAGAAGTCACTCAGTGATTTCAACAAAGTACAGAAAGAGGTGATTCTAAAGCAGTTCTATCAGAGGGCTTAGAATGAAGAGAGGTCTGTGTAGGAATATAGGCCAATTCATCAATTAAAATATCTATAGATCTTCTGGCAACTCAAGACACATATTCTTTTGTGTCAGTAAAGATCATGTGACAGTATTTACCTACCTGCCTCGCAGATGAGCACACTAAATGCAGGGCTTGCCAAATCCAATGCAAGAAGAGTACTTTAGGAGAGATACACACCAGGCCAGGCTCCACACGTCCTAATGCCTCTTCTTTCTTTTCACACTTAGAAACTGACCCTGACTCACATAGACAGTGCTCAGCCCCCCAGATGGAGACTTCCTATCAGGCTTGAATAAAGTGAGTCCATTCAGGGAGAAAATCAGTTAGGATCGCCATCATGGTGAGAATTAGGGAGCTCAGGTAGTTTGGGTAAATTGCATGAATGCTTCTCTTGTTGACATGGACATCTATCAGTTCAATACCAAAGGCCAAAATTTGATGTGATTTCCTTTTCAGTCAGGTAGAGAACACAGGGACACTGATCAAATCCCCATACTTGTTAGACTTCCTTCCCCTTTGTGGGTAGAGACTTAGTTTTGTACCTCTGTTCTCTTTCAGCACTCAGATCAGTGCCTGCCACATAGTAGACCTTCAGTAAGTACTTGTTAGTTACCACTTCACTTTGGCCACAGACATTCGCTTGGACTGAGACTACTACTTCTAAAATAAGTTATTTTCTTCTTAGGCAGTAAGTAAACCGCTATTTCTACCCTGAAAGGAAAACATTATGAGATGACCCTTGATCACAACCTCAAGGTGTCCCTTGATCTCAGAGGTACATGGGACAGAGATGGAACAACACGCGTTTCCCCCACACCAGGTCTTAAGGATGAAGGCACAAGCAGCTGAGTACACAATTCATGGATCAGAGCCCAGTGAAGTCACTACTTTGGGGGCCCAGCACTGTCATCACTGTCCTCACAAGTCCGTGCTTCTGGAATCTTGTAGTGAACTCCACACACCTGCACCATCTGGCTCACCACTGAATGCTTTGATGACAACAGACCGGATGCAAATTCAGCTGGACTTGAGCCCATAGACATTGTACTGAACCTCTCTGGGGCTCAGTCTCTTCGACTGTGAAATGGGAGAGGAAATAACTACC
Organism: Dinomys branickii; assembly: GCA_004027595.1. NCBI lineage: Eukaryota > Metazoa > Chordata > Mammalia > Rodentia > Dinomyidae > Dinomys > Dinomys branickii. The sequence continues at coordinate 77,364 of PVLD010007932.1, read as the reverse complement.
TCCAGTGTAGAAGATCAAAAACTTAACATGTACACAAATCCCTTAGGCATCTTCCTGCCTCGAAAGTCCAGGTTCAGCGGGGCTGAGGTTGGCCTGACAGCCTGTGCTCCTAATATGCCCCGGGTGGTGCTGACGCTATTGGTTTGGGGACAACACTTTGAGCAAAAATGTCATAGGGCAATGAGATAACAATAGGAATAAAAGGAGGTTATATTAACAGCAATAAGCATTATGAAGCAATTATTAACAATTCTTATCAGTTGAAGTATTTTGATTAAAACATGGGAAATTGCCACCAGCCAGGTTTCAGTGAGACTGCTTCTGCCTCACCGTGCTCCCATGCAAGATTTGTGATTCCATCTGAAAAGCTCCTTCAGAGCTTCCCACCAGCCCTCACATAACTACAGAAGTCAAGGGCACATTGAGAAGATATTTTATTACCAATGTATTTATGTGAGGGTTTGGGGGGTTTTAAAACTGGTAATTAAACTTTGTAAATTTGCACTATCAACAAAATAAATGTAGACAGGTTAGTTACTCATTGCTAATAAATTTGATCATTCATTTATAAAATGAATGTTCACCCAAGAATCACAGAGCGCTCTATAAATATCGCTTCACTAAGCCACAAACTACCTCTGCCAGGAAAGCATAGAGCACCCCTGAGGGGTGAAACTAACCCTCTAAGCCCAGGGAGGGGTGCAGCGCCTGACTCCAACACCCAACCCTGTCTGTCCTCTTTCCTTGTCAGGTTCATCTTCTGCCCAAGGGTCTGACTCTTTCTAGCTTGATATCCTTCTGGAAGCATTTCAAATCAACCTGCCTGGAAGCTCTTCCCCAGATACACTCAGGAATCTGTCTCTGGAGCAGGAAAAGCCATCGTTCTCTTACTAGACAGCTGGAGGCCTCGCTCCCCCTTCCTCTCTCCATACCATGCAACTGGTCTACTGGCAAAGAGTTCACTTCCAGACCTGAAGGCCCAGTGACACAACTCAGTCTTGGAATGAAGGACATAAAGCAAAAGTACTGGGCCCCTGATCTCTTAGCCACCATTCTCTGCTTCAAGCTGTGCCCCACTCAGAACCGTCTTCTCTTTTCTCCATAAATAAACTCAGTAAAATGTTTTATCCTTGAGTCTGGTGTCCTGAATGGAGCAAGACTTTGGAGACTGGAGGGACTGCAGACTGCACGTTCCTTAGCTGTGAGTTGCTGTTACTACAGGAAATATCATCTAGTATTTGCTAGGATGTTCAGACAAGATGTGTGCAAAGCTCTTGGCTTGGGGTAGGCTCCACCGATGGAATTTATGACTGTGAGTAGCAGTGGTGCCAATTGTCAGCTGGTTACAGATATGGCACCATTGTAGAGAATCAGGCCAGATCGTGAGCTTTAGGAACCTTAGCAAGAGAAGTATATGGTGCTCCTTTGACTCCTACACACATGCATACACACACACTTGTGTATATACATGACCACATACCCATCCAACACACATATTTACACACACCTTTAGACCTGCCAACACCTGTATGTAGACAACACACATGGGCCCACATGCACCTGCACACCCACATCCCACCATCCACACATTCACATGCAAACATGCTCACACACCTACATGCATGCCTCGCCCTTTCCATCATCATAGACGCCACCTACCTGTGAGGACAACCAGCATATGTACAGATAAACACATGCAGGTCTTATGCTAAAGAAACCCAGAGAACCTAAAGTTTTACCATGCTAAAATTTAAATTCCATTTTCTAATGTTGAAGTTTCTGTTAAATATCTAAAATGTGAATAAATCGATCTCTTTCTATCCTTTCCTGTCTTTTTAGAGTGGAGGAAACAAGAGGGTTGCTCTCCTCTTTAAGGTTTCCTAAGCAGAGTTTAGTCTACCTTTTGGGTCATCTGACCCTACTAGAGACTAGAGGTCATATCTTACTGCTTCCCAAATCCCTGACTGCACTATATTCCTGAAACACCATCCAGCCTTTTTCCTTCCAACCATCTGGTATTGTTTCTGTCCTTGCTGGTAAAAGGAAATAAAATCTCCGCTCCCCAAAACAATGATTGCGAGAGGTAACCTTCACAGTCCCAGCCCATAAGTGACTTGCATCCTTGGCCCTGCCTTTGCCTAGGTGCTTGTAGCATCCACAAGTTGTTCTGCTTGTACAAGGCCTCATGGGCTGCACAGTAGGGGAAGATTATAGTTCATTATGCTTTGGTGCCTACTGAATTCTTCTTCAACAGTGGCTCGATCGCTGTCCACTCTTTATTCAGTGTCTGAAAGGATTGAGCTTATCTTCACTGAATGAGCTTTACTGTGGTCCTTATAGAAAGGCAGGAATGCCACAACAACTCCATACATTCCATTTCTCATAGTCACCTTTAGTTGATCAGTCCAGAGAATCACAAGATTTTGAGCATAGAACTCAAAGCAGAAAGCTCACAGGATGTTAAACTTGCTCAGAAATACCTTCAGAAGGAAAAGACCTATGAAACTGCTAATGTATCTTTTTATATAATGATTTCTGATTTTCCCTGGGCTTGGATGAAGTTAGCATCACTGCAAGTTTTAAGAGAGTGATCTTTTCTATCTGCCATGTGAAGTTTCCTTTCTAAGGGGACAAATGTCTGCTATTAAAAATACGCCACATGGGGGAAAAGGAGCCCTTCTCCACTGTTGGTGGGAGTGTAAATTGGTTCAACCAATATGGCAGTCAGTATGGAAAGTCGTCAAAAACTCAAAATAGAGGTTCTCTTTGACCCAGCTATTCCCCTTCTAGGTATCTTCCTGAAGGAATTAAAAGCATCATACCACAGCTATATATGCATATCCTTGATTACAGCAGCACGATTTGTAATAGCTAAATCTTGGAAACAGCCTAGATGCTCATCAAAGAAAATGTGGCTTTTACATACAATGGAGTACTACTCTGCCACGAAGAGTGGTAAACTTGAGGCATTTTTAGGTAAATAGATACATCCTGAGACCACACTTTTAAGTGATATAAATCAGACATGTATGTTTAAAGATCACATTGTTAAAAAAAAAAAGATCACATTGTTTCTCATGTGAGAAACTGAAAGTATAAATAAGGATCAAAATGGATGGCAAATATTGGGAAGTAGGACAAAAATGTTCAAATGAGACAAGGAACAGGGAGGGGGGTAGAGAGAAAGGAAAAGAGAAAAGATAGTGGAAGAAAGTAGCTTTTGTAAATGAAGGGAAATGGGGTGAAGGGAGGGGAATGTGAAAAAAAGAATCAAGATACGTGAACAGTCAAGATATATTATGGATAAATATGGTCTTATGTATATTAAAAGTGTACCCAACAGAGTTTGTAAAGGCCACATGCCCCTGAAAGGTCTGAGTTTGGCTTTTGTGTAACCATCTTGAGCCAGCCATCCAATCAGAGAAAGGGAGTTTTCCTTTAACCAGATGACTATCAAAAATGGATAGCCTAGGATTCAATTGTATTTCACACTTAATGTTTTACAAAGTGTTACTAGCATCTCCGGGTCCATTTTAAATTTCTTAATACAAATCTTTATGGATGCATTTTGCTTAAACGAATAAAGATTGCCTATCTCCATTCCTTATAGTGAACTTCTGTTAATTTGTTTTGTCTTTTTTCCTTTATTTTCCATTATAAAATCATCCCAAAGCTATTTATTGCTATAAGCATTTCCTAAGAGTGGTTTCAAAATGCAGTATGTCTTCTTTAATTCAATGTATGTTTGGGGAGGTCAAAATTTTCCACCCAGGATTTTCAGCTGTGGAATTTTGCTAACAGAGTTCTTTTCTGCTAAAATATCATTGCTTTGTGTGCATGATGTATTTCATGTTTAAAGCACGTCCGAAGCCTCTCACCTGTAGGGCTCAAATTTCCTACTTGGTAGTCTTTCCTGTTTCCCCACTGGACATCGCTTCCCCGACTCCTACGTACTTTCACATGGAACATAGCAAATCTCACATGTTCCTTCAGTCAGTTTTCACAATTTGGCAAGTCAGGCTTACATTCTTTTTTTTTTTTTTTTTTTTAAGAAATAGCTTTACTGAAATTTACACCATAAAAGTTTTTCAAAAGTGAACAATTCAGTGGTTTTTGGTGTATTCATAATAGTCTAATCATCACCACAATCTAATTCTAGAACAATCCCATTCCCACAGAGAAACCCCTTACGGAGCATACATAAGTAGCCACTCCTATGCTACTCACCCCAAATCCTACGTAACAACTACAGTAATTTCAATCTCTATAGATTTGTGTGTTCTGGACCTGTCTTATAAATAGAATTATACAGTATATTACATTTGTGACTGGCTTCTTGAAATAAGCATAATTTTTTTTTATTTTAAAGAGAATAAAAAATAACAAAATAACAACAACAGACAAAAACAAAAGAAAGCAAAAACAGTATAAATGATACAGGGTTTCAAAGCAAAATGATAGGAAGTGACAGTGGTTGTTATATTACATATTGTTATCTTCCACAAAATTGCTCTCTTTTAAAGGCTCACCCCTTGGGGTGTGTATCAGGACTCCGTACCTCTTCATCCATTGTATGGGCATACTATCTTTTGTTTATCCATGTATCAGTCGGTTGGGTATCTGACTTATTTGCAAATTTTGGCCTTTATGAAGAATGCTTCAGAGAACACTGCTGTATAAACTTTTGTGTGGAAATAATGTCTTCAGTTCTCTTCCACAGATAGGAGGGGAATGGCCATGTCATATGTTAATGCAACATTTAAGATTTTGAGGAAATGCCAAACTGTTTTTCACAGTGGCTGCACCCCTTTTTGCATTCCCACCACCAAAGAGAGTTTCAACTTCTACATGCCCTCGTCAACAACATGGATGATCAGACCCGCGTTCTCACTCAAAGCTTTGCTGCAGGAAACTAGTTTGAGGAAGAGAACATGAGCATCTGGAAAACTTACTCCAAGACACTGCCTACCACAAAACTGTTGTGGAGCCCCTGACTCTGGAGCAGGCACAGCACACTTCAGGTATCTCAGAATGAGGAGGCACCTTTTGTTGTCCTGCTGGGTGCATCTTTGGTTGACATTTGTCAGCTCTTGGCAGCTTTATGGGTAAAGTGAAGAGATTCCCATCACTCCTTATGATAAAACAGGACATGGGTACGGGCACATCTAAAATCCTGCATAGACCACGGTGGACATACTAGAAAGTTTTTTCTGAATTATTCTCTGTAGTTCTGGAGCAGTGTCTCTAGGTGCACCACCAAAGGAAAGAGAAGTCTTGGTCAGTTCTTACAAATATTGACAAAATTGGATGTTCTCAGTTGAGCAATACATGTGCTATACACATATTAAGTGTGTTAAATTTATAAATCAAATCCAACTTATCTTTATTTTGTGATCTCCTTGATTCATTGGTCTCTGAGGAAGTTGTAAACAGTTTCTCACGTCAATTAGTCCTTCATTCATTTCTCCTTATGCTGCTGTTGTATTGTTATAGTACTGCTTCCTGGGTAGCTGTCTCCTAAAGATCTGGCCTGTTCCCAAGTCCTCTGATGCTGATGGTGCTTTCCCTACATCTTGGGAGCAAAAACGGGCATGATGAAGTAACAGAGCACGGCTGTGAACAGCAGAAGCTTCAGCGATACAGACCTGCGTTCCAAGCTCAGCCTCACTGCTTCTCAGCACACGCACTTGAGGGTGAGGGTGAGCCTTAGAGCTCCTGCCTGTAGAATGGGAAGATGAACAGAGGCTCCCATAGTGGGTGGGTTCAGTAGCATAATGAACCTGAAGCAAGTCCCATGGATCTAGGAACAGACACCTGGTAAGGGTTTAGCAAATAACAGCTTTCCTTGATAACAAGAGACAATATCAAGGGTAACCGCAACTTGTGTAGCCCCCACAGCAAAGCTATGGCCATGATATGACAGTCATCCTCATTCTGCAGTGATCCCCCTGGGCACAGACGGAAGAGGCAGCCCAGCCATGGTCACGAGCAAGTGGTGGCTCTTGGGGTGCGGCTCTGCCTTGGGTGTCTGGGCTCATCTCCTGATGATAAAGTAGGTCATGAAACTAACAGACACACCACAAAAGGGACTATTTGTCCAACATCCCTTGTGCTGGCCTCCCAGAAGTGCCCCACGGCACTAGACTCACTCTGGGTGGCTACTGTGGTTCTTCTTTTGTGTCTGGGAAAGACGAGTGTTCGATAGGACCCAGCTGCCAGCTCTTGCAGCTCGGTTCATGCACACCCCAAGCAGCTCCTGGGTCTGTGACAACAGAGCTCTCACTGGCCTGCTTGTCCCAAGCGCTGTCAGAAACGTTAGCAGCAAAGCCAAGGCAAAAGACCAGACAAAGCTTTAGGACCTGCACAGCAAGTGGCTTCTGTCAAGACACATCTGCAGATAGCAGGAAAAGCTTTCAGAAGTTAACACTGTTGGATGCAAGCCATTCTTCTCGGCTCCAGTTCTTTTTTAGAAAAAAATATATAATACACAAACATATTCTCTCTATTAATAAAAGGAAAGCAATTAATCAATAAATATGCTGCAGAGAATGAGGAAGCTACCCATTGCTCCCACCTCTATCCTGAACCCACAGTTCCTGAGATCAAAGGAGTAGATATGTCTCTTCCCAGGCTTTCTTGTTTGTACTTAAATGCTTATGTATGTGCGCATAAACATGATTTATTTGGAAAAATATTTTGCTTCCACGCAAGCGCTATCACAATATATTCATTGTTCATAAAACTCTTTGCTTACTTTATTTACTTAACAATGGTTTTAAAAATCTGTCCAAGTCTGAGCACAAATATTTTCACATGATTCTTCATCAACTACTAAAGCATTCTTTGTGCTGTTGTGCTGCCATAATTTACTTAACCTTGTTCTTTTGATAGCTGTTTAGTTTTCCTGGGGGCATATTTTAAGCTCACCCCTAGTGACCCCTACCTCTTGGTATTTGTAATCCCCTCTAAGTGTGGACAGCCTTAATGACTTAGAAGCAAAGAAAGATAATATGTCAATTCTGTGATTAGCATGCAAAGGATTAGAACTTGCCTCTCATTACCAGACTCTATTACACCAGCTTATAGGAAGGACCATGTAGCAAGTAACCAAGAACAGCTTCTGGCTGATAGTCCACAAGGCCCCAAACAGTGCCAGCTCCAGCTGAGCAAGGGAGCAGGTCCTCCTCCATTGGCATCTCAGACAAATTCCCAGTCCTGGCCAACATTCTGATGGCAGGCTGTGAAAGATGCTGAAGTAGAGGATTCAAATAAGCTATGCCTGGTTTTCCAGCCTCAGAAATTGAGATATTACATGTGTGGTTTTAAGCTCCTAAGTTTGTGGACATTTGACATGCAACATCAGATAACTCATAGAGAGCTGCTCACTTTTGTCTATTACAAGCCACGTGAAAACTGCCCATAAATACATGATGATTGCTATATTCTAAGATCAATTCCTAGGTCTGAGATTGCTCTAAGGGTAAGGATATCTAATATAGTTCAATAACACCAAATAGCCCTCCAAACTATGCAACAAGTTATAAGCATGTGAAGTATCATGGGTCATTTTTCCACTCAGGAAAATCAGTGGCCACTATCTTGGTTACTTTTCTGTCATTGCTGAGACAAAATACCTGACACCCAAAATTAAGGAAGGAAAGGTTTATTTAGCTCACAGTCTGTGGAGGTTTCAGTCCATACTCGGCTGGCTCCAAGGCAGGGTGGCACATGGCAGAGGGCAACAGTTCATGGCGGTGGAAAACAGCAAAAGCAACAAGAGCCCAAGGGCAGGAGCAGCAGCAGGCAGCCTCTTTCCCTCCCTCACACTGCATGCAAACTATCCGCCCCAGGGCAGGTGTAGCTCTCACACCCATAATTCAGTCATAAACTCTAGAAGCCTGCCCCATGACTGCATGAGGATTTGGGAGGACATCTAGAACCAAACCATAACAGCCGAATTACCTTGATTATATTTTCCTGATCACTAGGACAAATTGTTTTTTACAAATTCACTGGCTTCTTTTTCTTCTTCTGAGGCTCGCCTCTTGATATCCTTTCTGCTAATTCTATTTCAACTTGACAACGAGGATGATGGAGGTCAGTCTTACTTCTCTGGGTACACAATCACCACCTGCGCCTATGGCTATGTTAATGGTAATTATGCTACGTGTTACCCTATTTCTTCACTGTACAGTCACTACTTTCCTCCTTATAACTAATAAACAATTTATGTAGCACCATTCAAATATCTTGGTCCTCATTAAAATAGCTCCCTGGATTTAGCTTGATTCCGTGATTCTTACTCAAATAAAACCTTACCATGCTGGATGCAAAATTATGATTTTTCTAACTCCAGCAACGTCTTCACATTTACCAGTCCATAGTTCACCTTTTTTAGTCGATAACATCTCTTTCCTCTCATTAATTTATTATTTATACAGACTCACAGCTTCCTGATTTTCTCAGTGGTTAATATTCATTATTCAATGGTTTATAGTTTATTACTATCCTTAATTATATTGGTCCCCAAATTTTCTGGTGTTTGGCCAATGGGAGCCCCATCAGGTGGCCATTATTCCCTTATAACATGCCAACCTTTTCCCTTCCTTCCGTCCCTCTTCTTTTCTCCTGTCACTATTTCTTTGCTTTCTAGCACATCAAAATGTTTGAAGTCCACCTCATGCCCACCTTCCCATTTCTCTGAGAAGCCTTTTCAGCAGGCGAAGCTATTAGAGATCCAAACCTGGGCAGCAGGTGTGCTCAGTAAAGTAGCCCCATCGTATGAAAAAATGAACTCTTATCACCATTACCAGCACCATCCGAGTGTCTCCTTTCCCACTCCCCTCCATGTCTTACCTTGATTGCTTTTATGCTCTTGCAAAATGCCCCCCCATCATCCCTCTCATTCTGAAAAACTACAATGGGATATTCATTAGAACTTTTTTCAGTTTCCCCAGAAAAGTTTCACAGTTTCTTCTTTCTCATAGACAGTTAAAGTGCTTGCTCAGCAGTCAACCGGGTCTTACCAAGGTTGTTTCACTCCCTAGTGGTGTGTCTTTACAAGAGCTAATCAACATCTGTCTGTTCACTGATTTGTCATCTGTAAAATGCCCCATTTTCACCATATGAAAACTTGTTAGTTTAAACCCAAAGGCTCTCAGAGCCTTTCTCTTTGCCCTTTTGGACATTTCCACCATCAGCACCCTAGTACCTACCTCTTGGAGAACTATCCAATCTCTCAAACTCCTTCTGTGGGACTTATTATAACACATTCTCTACAGTGCAGCTGAAGTCATCTCAAGAAATGCCGGTCAGGGCTGGCCAAGCCAGCCGCCACACGCTCGGAAGTTCTTCGGGGGTGTAATGAGGACAATCTCCCTCCTCCTCACAGCTGGTAAGGAAGGACCTTCTGACCACTCCTGTTCCACTGACTTGCTGTCAGCAAGTTCTTCTAATTCCCTGCTCACCACCCTGCTGCCTCCTGCTGGAAGAGATCCCCTTCGCATCGTCTATCGGCTGATTACACCCTCGCCAGCTTCCCACCAACCCCCCCAGTGAGCTCCGATCTCTCTCAGTACACTCCTCTGGCTCTGGCTAATTTTTGTTTGTTTGTTTTTGGGCAGCACTTACCATTGTTGTACCATCTCATTGGTATTTTGTGATTTTTTTAATGAATTTCTAGTTTCCTTGAATTTCTAGTTTCCGCTAATCTTTTTTATGGCAATGCTTTTATTAGCACTATCTTGTATTACACAATGATTACGTTTGTTGTGGAGTTGGTCAGTGTACATAACGCATCTTAATTCCTTTTTGCATCTTTTTCCTCTCCCCTCCCTTCCCCTTTCCTCCAGCTCTTTATCCCCTTCCCAGTTAAAATGTCTCTCCCTACTTCTTATTAACTATTTTTTATTTTGCTCTTTATTTATATTTCTGGCTTCTCACATAAGAGACACCATGTGATGCTTAAGCTTGTGTGTCAGATTTATTTAACTTAACATTATGTTCTCAGGGTGCGTTCAAGGCAGGTAGAATTTCTAGTTTTAGTTTTGAGGACTCTTCATACTGATTTCCACCGTGACTGTACTAGTTTACATTCCCCACCAACACTGAGGAAGGCTTCCTTTTTCCCTATAGCTGTCTGCTATTAGCTGATTTCTTGATGAGTACCATTTTTTCTGGAATATGATGGAATCTCTCAATGTTTTTTTTTCAAAGCAAAATGATATAATTTTACAATGGTTGCTATATTACATACTGTTATCTTCAACGAAGTTGCTCAGTCCACTAGACATAAGAATGTAAGCTTGATCAAACAAAGATAGTAACAAGAAAGAAAGAAAGAAAGAAAGAAAGAAAGAAAGAAAGAAAGAAAGAAAACATTGGAAATGATGCAGAGCCTCACCGTACAAGATGGTAGGAGTTCAGCAATGGTTCTTATACTGCATATTGTTTTCAGACCAGTCATTCTGATTACCAAATTCAAGCATGCAAAATTGATCAAGAAAAAAGAAACTTTTAAGCATTGGCTGTTCCTCTTAATAAACCACACACATCAGCAATACACCTATTCCAGCTCTCCTTATATATTGTAAAAGGGAAAAAAAGCTGCTGAAATAGGAAGGAGCGACTGGAATGAAGGAGGCGAGAGGAAAAAGAAAGAAGAGGGAAAACATTATATATACACACACACACAGGATAGCTAGGATAATTCTACTACTAATATCTGTTGGTTTATTGAAAGGAACAGTTAATGTGTAATTGTCTGATCAATCTCACATGCCTATACCTCGTTATATGTGCAACCATTTTGAAGATATTAGGTAATATAACAACCATTGTTAATATCCTATCACCATGTTTTGAAATTCTGTATCATTTTAATTGTTCTCTATGCTGTTTTGTTCATGCATTTGTTTTTGTTATTTTGGATTTTTTAAGGAAAAATCAGTGTTCTTTTAATTTGTATTTATCTAACAGTCAGTGATGTTGAACAATTTTTCACGTATTTATTCACCATTTGTACTTACTCTACTCATTTCAGTTGCTCACCTTTTGATTGAGTCTTTTATTTGGGGGGTCTAATTATTCTGAGTTCAGTATATAGTCTAGATGTCAGTCTGTCCAAGGAATATCTGGCAAAAATTTTTTCCCAGTTCTGTAGGTGGTCTCTTCACTCTTGATTATTAACATTTGCTGTGAAGAAGTTCTTTAATTTGGTATGATGCCTAACTTCATCACTCCAAAACTGCCTTGAAGGGAGAGATGAAATCATATTCCTGTTGTTCTTATGGTACTTGGTACACTGTCATCTACACTTAGTGATTTGATAAGCAGGGGTAAATTAACAAGTGATTAAATGAACAAATGGAGTTATTTAAACTCGATATGCTTCTGTTTCCTCACCTGACTAAGGGAGAAAAATATGAATACCTAATTCACGGGTTAGTTATGAGGATTGCTATTTAGAAAGTGCTTGGAACAGCATGTTGGAAATCCTAAATTCTCTTTAAATAAGTATGCAAATGTGCAACCCACCAGGCAGTAAGGAAATTAGGTTATCAGGGTATTCTGAGAAGAGTTCTGAGGGGCCATTTTTTTCTCCACATACATAAGAGGTCATCTGTCTCTGTTTTAGAAAATCCCAAAGTGCTCATCATCTGCTCCCTTTAAGTTCACATCACATTCTCCTAACCACATCTTGTGTATTTTTAAAAGCTGATCATTAGATGTGGGCAGTATAGACTTTTTTCTCAAGTTGTTCTTCACTGTTCTTTTTGAGACATTGTTATTTAATCAAATCTTAATTAGAATGTGCAACAGTGAAAGCAAACCAGGCCTGAAAATGCTCAATTTGGATCTTTTTTCTGATTATTTATGATCATCCTTGCTGGCCACGATTTGATTTTTAAACATCTCTCACCAAAAGTACTCCATAGAACTAAGACAGCCCTTTCTTAAAAACTCAATATCCATGAAAACAAAACTCTGTCAATGCTCTACCTTTTAATAAAAATCTGATGAATGCCACACTTGCCCAACAAACCCAGGGAGTTATTAGGACATGAACAGTTTTATCACACTCATTATTTAGCACCATGGCAACTACAGTGGCCTAGTCCCTTGCATTCAAGTGGCTTGGCTGTGAAGGCACAAGGCTCTGTAATGAGTCAGATATGAACAGTGAGACCCCATCAGTGACTTTCTGCTTGGGTTCATCTTCCCAGTCCTCAACAAAAACCTCAAAGATGGCAGCTGACTATTCAGTATTCAAGTCCTAGCTGTGAAATCAGTGGCATTTTCCATTTCAGTTGTATGAGTATAAATCTTGTCTAAGAAATTGAATCATGCTTTCAATTCTTTACATCCCAAAACATAATCCTTTTTCTTCAAAGTTAAATAGGGTAGTGTCTTGGGCCTTTTCTGAATGTCTCATCAAAGCCCAGAAAGCTTTATTTCAGGGCCAGCATTCATCATCTGCGCCTGTTTTTGACTCGGACTGAAAAAGAAAATGATCCAGTTTTCTAACTGGCTATTCTCTGGTTGCCTTAATTCATGGGAAGCCAAGAAGGAAAAATTGGTAGGTTCAACACTGTTGGACAAGGATAAACAGAATCATATCACATTAACTGTAATTTACAGCATTTCAACACATCCCTGCTTCTGCCAAAGCTGGCAAAGATCAGCCCCCACTGGATAAAAAGGAAAATGAGGTGAGCCTGGGGGTTCAAATCAAAAATCTGAATTTCTGTTTTATAGGATGGAGTCGAAGAATGAGAGCCCCATCAGCACTTTCTTGAATGTTTTGCTCATTCATGCTCTAAAAATAAATATTACAAAATATTCTCTGAATATTCTCTGTTGCTAAAGCCAATGCCAGTTTGCTTCCAAATAGGCTCACTGAGGCTGCACTCACGAGCAGGGACATTTTCAGGCTGGCCGAGGGCCATCAGCAGAGTTATTGAAATTCAACTTAAAATGATGGACTTTGCATGAAAATGCCCATTTATGAGCACTGAAAGGGATGAAGAATGTCTTAGGAAGATGACAGCAATGACAACTTCTAGGGCCCAGACCAGTGTTGCCTGGAGATGATTACAACCAAAACACACACACCCTGTGAGCTTTGTTGAAGAGTCTTCTAAAGCCTGGGACTCTTTACATTCGGATGGGATCTCTGTAGATCAAGCTAATTTTTACTGGCTGAGAAAACAAATATAAGCAACAAATCATTGGTGAGTTCACAGCTAAAATACCCATATTGGGGTTCCAGGCTCTGCTCAGAGCCCAGGGCTGAGGGCCATTTCTAGCCCCAGAGTTCCTTCACATACTGGGGAGAACATCTGGAAGCAATGTTTTTTCTGTAGCTGTCCAGGGCATATTGATAACTTTTTTCCTGCACATGACCTACAAACAATTTTTGTAGCTGAAATTATGTCTATGTTATGGGCATATAAATTAACCAACTCAACTGTCAATACTGTGCTTTTTGTAATGTCTTTTTCTCTCTCACAAGAACAAAATAATCTCTCTGATTGTCATATTCATGGCTGCCTTCGCAGGATCTGACTGAACATCCATGGAAGCCGAAAGAGGTCAAAATGCAAAAAGGTTTTTTTCTACTATTTTGACCAATTTTTCATGCTTGTATCTGGTAATCTGAGCAATTTATATGACAACAATTTGCAGTATAACAATCAATGGTGAATTCCTACAACTCTGCCTAGTGCCACTATGTATTGTCTCTGATGTTCTTTTCAATTATTATTTTCTTATTCTCTTTAATGATTTGATCCATCTTCTATTCTTACATCTGATAATCTGAGCAACTTCGATGAAGATAACAGTATGTAATATAACAGCTACTGTTAATCCCTGCCATTTGGTTTGAAACCCTGCGTCATTTCCAATGTCCTGGCTTTGTGTTGTTTGTGTTCTGCTTTGGTTCTTTTTATTTTGGTACTGTTTTCTTTAAAATTAAAAAAATAATAAATAAATTAATAAATAAAAATGCATGTGCCTTGCCATGTTAGTGTACTTCCAACAAATTCACCAGCTACTGCTGAGTCTATTAGTGACATAGGTGGTACCACAGATTTTAAAAGGAAATTACAGAGAAAGTGCTAAGTAATTTGTAATTGTTTATTACACACTATCATCTTATCCTGTGCTTTGGGAGAAGACCAGTATTATACATCTTTTAATGTGGCAAATTTTTTTTAGCACATACGAGTTTATTTTTGAACCACGTAACTGCCATTTTCATAGATCAACATAGTTTGAATATCAGTAATCCCCTGTGGTTCCACTGAGCATTTATAAATAATTTACATGTACTAATGAAGTAATATTCATATATAGTACATAGAACATGCAGAGTAAAGTGCTAGGAAAGGCTGAGCCCAAAAGTAAGCACACGTCAAAGGCTGAAACATTTCTTCCCACATTCCAGCCATTCTATCCCCTCTCCTGTGAGAACTGAGCCCTGAATGAGGATTCCACTCCAGCACATCCCTCCTCAAGGATGACAATTTTTACTCTCTAAGGCAGTTTCTCAAAGTGGAAAACCCTGCTTCAAACCATGAAGCTCACCACTTAGAAGAGTCAAATATGACAGCACACGGTCATGAAAACCCCAATCCCTTAAGCAGGCTTTATAGGTCCATTAGTATTGAATGCCAGCAATTGATAAAAACAAAGTTAGAGAATCATTAGCTTAATTTATCCTGACCTAGAATCTATGCTTAGAATGCAAATCAGAGTAAGGGACCTAGCTCTTTGCTTACCCAAGGAGCATCAGTTAATGAGCACAGAGTAGAGATATTGCCAGAAGTGAGTCCAGGTCCCATGGAATGTCTCCAAGGCAAGGACATTCAATTTCTTATTTCCACCCGGGAGCCAGTGTAGCCTTGAGGTGGAAGGTGAGATTTACTTATTCATATGATAGTCGTGCTGGGTCTTCTTATTAAACAGGCATTGTCCTGGGCCCTGAGTAGACCGTAGTGACTAAGACTACATTCTTGCTTTTAGGGAGATTATTTCAATCTTGCGGAAGAAACTTATTTTGTTCTGTTCTGTTTTATTTTGTTTTGTTTTGGTATACTGATAGGAGCTAAGAAGAAAAACAAAGAAACTGCAGGAGAAGAAGCATAGGGTATCAGGAAGATTTCCCTGAGGAGGAAACATTGGAATAAATACTCGGATAAGAGCTTCTGTCCTTTCATACTAGGGTCCATTAACATCTGATAAGACTCTGGACAGCTTTTTGGTCTGATGCAGCATCACACAAAATAAAAACAATCAGACAAGAACTGTTGATTACATAGGTATACTTGAATACTGAAAGTAATTGGAAACATCTTGTTTTCCCCACCAGACTGGCAAAAAGTTAGTGAGGAACCCAGAAAGGCATAGGACACGTAAAGAAGAGCAACACTTAAACATCTGTGCCAGCCTGGTCCTAACAAACAGTGGTGAGTAAGTTACTCCATGAGACTCCAGTATATATTCGCAGGAGAAGAAGCATAGGGTATCAGGAAGATTTCCCTGAGGAGGAAACATTGGAATAAATACTCAGATAGGAGCTTCTGTCCTCTAATACCAGGGTCCATTAACATCTGATAAGACTCTGGATAGCTTTTTGGTCTGATATGGAAACATACTTGCAAAGAAAAAAAACCAGAAAACGCCTTTATCCTTACTAACTTGCTTAATCTACGAGGGGTGCTACAACACAAATACTATACACGAGGTGGCTTATAAACAACAGAAACTTACTTTTTACATTTCTGGAAACTAGGAAGTCTGAGGTCAAGCCTCTGGTAGATTTGAAATCTAGTAAGAACCCCTCTCTGGTTCACAGATGGCCATCTTCTCCTCTGTTCACTGTATGCCACCTGGGGTGCCTTTTATAAGGGCACCAGTCCCATTTGTGCCATTTCCAAAGGCCCGCCTCTAAATACCATCACATGGGGGCTTAGGCTTCAACACATCAGGAGAGGGGTGATAAACATTCAGCCTGTGACAACTCCTAAATACTACTCATTGAATTGTTTCCCACAGTCAACATAAAAAGAGAGATAACATGTGTTCCAGCAAGAAAAGAATCACCTGTGGGGGCAGGGATAGGATACTCAAAGTCTAACAATACCCCAGACATTCAAGTTGCATTTGTTGCTTCTGAGTCTCCATTTGGACATTGGAAATGGCTACATCTGGTTTGTAAGATTGTGGTGAAAATTATTAACGATAATGTTTATAAAGGCTTAGCCCATCCTATTGGTGGCAGAGAGGTGGGAGTATATACTATACAAAAAAATCAGAAAGAAAATGTACTTCCACTAAAAACAAAACAATTAAAAACAAGCATATGAGGATAATTTCCCTCCATCTTTCCCAGCATTATAATCTGTAAATTCTAATCCATCAACAGCAATATCCAGAGTCCCACCCACTTCGAAGTTGTATGTGCATGTCACAGATCCTTTTAGGAAGACATAGTATGTAAAATTATATTGCAAAGTCAAATAGTCACTTGAAACTGTGTGGCTTCTGCATTGGTAAAGGGAAACCAGCTCAAACTAACTGGTGACAACTCCAACCTGAATAAGCGCCATTTGACTCCACAGAATATTTTTGGATGTTGGCCTTATACTGCATAAGGAGAACCTAATTAAACCTAGAACAATGTAGTGCTACCTAGAGAGGGATGACTTTAGTCTATCTATACAAATGGATGTAAAATGATTACTTTTCCAGCTAAACATTCATCTTCCATATATCCATGTATCTACCCAACCACCATATACTGACTGAGAACCATGTACCAGACACTGGTTGACCTGGGGGTGATTCAATTCACAACAAGGCAACATTAAGCATTTTTGGAACATGCGCTAAAATAGTCCATACACTGGAATAAACAGTAAAGCTCAGCAAATTTCAAAGGAAGATGTTTTTCACTTCAGTGGAATTAAACTAGAAAGATACATATCTGGAAAACCCTCCAACAATAGAAAGGTAACTGGAAAAATCTCCAAATGCTTAGAAATTGAGCAACCCACTCCTATATAACCTATGAACTAGAAGTAATTAAAACAGAAATTAGAAAACATTTTGAACTGGATAATAATAAAACACAACCTCATGATTGGTGGGAGACAGATCGCACAATAGAAGCAAATTTATAGTTTATATACTACATATATTACCAAGGAAGAAAGAGTAAAAGTAAATGATCAAAGCTTCTATTGCAATAAACTAGAAATAGTTTGACAAATTAAACTCAAAGAAAAAAAGAGAAAGGACAAGATATGGATTAGAAAAGAACCAAAGAAAATAGATATTTAATGAGGAAACCTAACAAAGTCAAAAGCAGATTCTTTGAAAAAATGATTATGTTGCTAAACTCCTGGAAAAACTGAGAAAGAAAAACAAAGAGAGAGAGAGAGAGAGAGAGAGAGAGAGAGAGAGAGAGAGAGAGAGAGAGAGAGAGAGAGAGAGAGAGAGGGAGGGAGGGAGGGAGGGAGGAAGAAAGAAAAGAAAAAGAGAAAATCACTGTACCTGCATATAAAAGGCTTATACCACTGCAGTTCATATAGATATTAAAGGATTACATGGGGATATTTTGAATAGATTTTTTACCAATAAATTCAACAACCTAGATGAAATAGATGACTCCCTTGTAAAATACAACATATCAATACTATCACAAGAAAAAATAAGAGATCTGTTAAGGAATTTGAAGTTTGAATTAGAAACCATCCCCTAAAGAAAATTCCAGGCTCAGATGATTTCATGTTGAAGTCTTCCAAATATTTAAGAAGAAGTAATAACAATCTTATATAAACTCTTTCAAAGTTTAAAGAAAAGCCACAGTTTTTAAATTCATTTTATGAGGTCAGTACAACCCTGAGCCCAAAACATGGCAAAACCATTACAAGGAAAGAAAACTACAGACCAGTCTCTCCCATAAATACTAGTAGTACCTCTACTACTACTACCACTAGTAATAATAATAATCATAGTTTTTGAAAAAAATTAAGATATTCTTTGCTTTCCTCTGCTCTGTTCAGTTAAAGTAACTTGTACATCTGAGAGGCTTTATTGGCTCTAAGAAATGTTTCAAGCCAGGTGAATTTTTCAAACTGTAAATCTTGCATTGAAGAGGAAGGTATAGTTCACCTATAGTTCAAAGAATACATTTGCATCTTGAGAACAAAATTGTAGTTCACTTTTTGATCAAATCTTTTAGTCCATTTAAATAAAATGATGAAGAGTAAAAAGACCTCAGCAAAATTTATCTACAACTCCTACAATACTTGTGTGACAAGTATTTACTAATGTAATTGATGATAATGTTAAGGTCATTTCTTGTATTCTTGTCCCTACCTGCAAGTGAGACTACACACACAAGTACATACAGGACATACTGGGTAATCACTAGGCACAAAAGTTGATGATGAAGACTTCTTACTTTATTGGACAACAAAGAGAAATATTCTATCACATAAAATAGTGATTTAATATTTTATTTCATGTAAAGATGTTCAAAGATCTCAGCGTGTCGCATCGTGTTAGTCTCAGTACCCTTGAAACACATCTACCTGATGGGCCCACATTGGAACACACACCAGATATGCTAAATCATCAACAATATAC
Source organism: Dinomys branickii (assembly GCA_004027595.1). Classification (NCBI taxonomy): domain Eukaryota; kingdom Metazoa; phylum Chordata; class Mammalia; order Rodentia; family Dinomyidae; genus Dinomys; species Dinomys branickii. Next base: position 58,707 of record PVLD010007932.1, on the reverse strand, counting down.
CTAGGCAAGAAAACTGGCTGATTTTGTTAGATTAACCAGAAGATTCAACCACATTTATAAATGAGTCTGCTGTTGTTGCCACAGGGCAGTGATTCTCAAAGGATGGTGCCCAATCTAGCAGCGGGCATTTTATGCAAGGACTTGTTAGAAACACAAAGTTCTCTAATCCCAATTCTGATGCACCAGAAACACAACAATTTGTGCTTTTAATTTGTTCTCCAGGATGCTCGGGGCTTCCTCAAATCTAAGTACCCCTGAGAGTACCCATGAGGATTAAATGTTTGGTGTCTGTCTGTCCATCACCTGCCATCTTATTATAATAGATGTGCCATACAGTGTGTATATACAGTACCTTCCCTCTACGGCATAGATCTCAATGAAACAAAAGGAAAAATGTTATGGGGAAGTCCAAAGCTACAGTAACTTATTAGGAGATCAGAAACTGTCTTTCAAGTTTGGCTGTGGTACTGATAACATTACTGTAGACTGAGATCTAATTTACAGGCATGTTTTCTTTAGCTCCATGGCTTTCTTACTTGAGGATGTTCATCAGCATTTAAGAGGAATGAAGTGATATAGTACTGTCCATTTTCATGATCTGTTTGTGGGGATACAGGACTGGAGCCTGGATTTGAAGTCCACCTTCACTTTACAAGGCAGGAGACCTTGGGCAAGTCTCTTCACCATTTTGTGACTTGATTTCCTCATAATTGCTTATGGGGTTGCAAGGATTAAACGATCTGTGTGTCTACACACACATATACATATACACATATATGTGAAAGTAATGGTAAATGTTATATATAATATGTACATTGTATATAATGTATATAAGACATTCTTATGATAGTTTGGTATATAATGAATCTTCAATAAGTGTTAACTTATTTCTAGCTTTGATACTATTAGATTAAAAAAAGCATCTATTCATAAATTTGATTTTGTCATTGTAGTCTCAGACTGAGCCTTTTTTACAGCAAAAGACAGAAACTTGGATCTAGATTAGGCAAAGGGGGAAAACTGACCAGTCTGTTTAACCAAACTGTGGAGCGAATTGAGGTCAGGGATTATGGCAGCCAAGGATGCAGATATACCCAGGACCCTCTTCTGTCTCTCTCTTCTCTGATTCTCTTTTGCCTTCTTTTCTCTTTGAGACAAGCTTCTTTCCTGAAGCAGGGAGCACTGTCACCAAATGTTTCTGACTTTACAGCCTTACCTCATTGTGACCTGGGAATACAACCCAGTGAAAATTCTCAAGGTATAGCCATGGCCTAGCCTGGCCCCTGACTTTCTCATGATTAATTTCTCAGCCACTGAAGGATTCCTTCCTATTCCATCACCAGCACCAATCCACCATGAGTTTTGCTGAGGATTTATATCCCTTTAAGGTGGGCCCTAAGCAGCCTTCCTTACTCATCTGGCTTGAGAGAAGCAGCCAACCATTTAACTCCTTCTTCCTGTTGTTGTTGTCATTCTGAACATTTCACAATCTAGTGCTTGCTAAAGTGTGATGGGAGAAAGGGCAAAGGAAGGAAGGGGGAAGGAAAAATATATACATACACGAACAAGACAGTTAAGATAGTAATACAGCTGGTTTCTCTTGGTTCATTGAGGGGAAAGTTTTATGCTAGTAATTTCCTGGACAATGTTTCATGCCTATATCATGTACTCTGAACAACACTGTGAATATGACAATATACAATATGTTGATTATTGTTACTCTCCCACAAGCTGATTTTGAATTTTGTTTTATTATTTCTTGCCTTTTTTCTGTTTAAAATAAAATTTTTAAAAATCTAGCTCTTGCTGAGCATCCCATCTTTTATAGCTTTTGTTGAGTTTGACCCCAGGCTGAAAACAGAACGTGTGTTTATTTTACCTGACAAAGTACCCATGGCTGAAAGGTTTGGAGCATTGGAGTACTGTATGCTACCCCCCTCCAGATGGGGCTGTAATTATAATTTAACTGTCTGGGTCCAACTTAAGGTGAGGAAAAGATATATTAAGTTTGCACACATGTTACTCACTTACCCCCACTCACATCCCTTTGGCTCTCTACTTTCACATGCAACCACCTTCTGCTAGAAGGGTGTGTGTGTGTGTGTGTGTGTGTGTGTGTGTGTGTGTGTGTGTGTACACAGTTGTGTTACAATTCTCATTTCACGAAGTTTATGCAAAAACCAAACACCTGGGTTCAGAGTTTCCTAAAGGAGTCATCTGAAGTAGGTACTTTATGCCAAAATGTCACAAAGATTTATAGGCTTTCATTTGTGCATTAAATTGAGGACAGGTGGGAGAATGCTCAAGCCTGAGAAAAACTGATAGCTCATTTCTCCCTTAGAAGAGAGATGGCTGTTATGACTACTGCTGGTTTAGATAAAAATAGATACAGACCTTGTTAAAAGGGGGGAGGGGCGCTCATGTTTGAAAAGTAACATTTCAGCAGCCAAATAATTACCATTGCAATTATACTTCTCACAAATGGGAGCCCTAGACTTGGATCCCGAGGTGAGTCCTACCCCCACTTCACACAGAAGAGCCAATACCATGCCCAAACAGTGAAGAAAATGGCCTAGCCACCCTTCACACTGACAGCGAGTCTCTGGAATTGAGGCAAATGGCGGCCTCCACGCATTCCACTGTAATGGCTCACAACAGACTCAGTTACACATGTGTAACCACTCATTTTTTAATTTGATTCTTGTTTCAAACACCTTTTCGGGACCCAATACATCTAAAAATTGTCATCACTTGATAGATCGCTACTCCACGCCTGGCCTTGAAACAAGTCATTCAATGTGCTGAGTTTTCGCCTGGATTTCAAGTAAGAGTGTGAACTTGCAGTTCAGAAAGGGAACACTATGTCTGAAACACAATCAGGCCTGATTTTTCCCACAAGGAAAGGTGAGCTGCATTTGGAAAGGCCAGTGATCAGTTGCCCCTGCTTGTCCCTCCAGGAACCTGGAGGGATATTTGGATATACGAAACAATTCTGTACATTTGATCTCTTTGAGGTTCAAACTGAGATTCAGAATCAAATATTTATCAAATCATTAACTGATTTCTGCAGCAAGATTCTTCTATTTGGAAACAAGAGCTATATTTACACCAAGGGGAAAAGAGCATATCATTAGTCCCTGTTTTGTATGACTTCACTCAATTGCATACATACGAATGAGATTTGAAACCTCTTAATGATTTCTGATATTTTCTTGCATAGGCAATTACTACAATTCTAGTGATCTATTCATCACTGAAGACAAAAACTAAAGGGAATAATCAGAGAGTAACAAATTCTCTAATAGCAATGGGGAAAGCTTCAGATAAAATGCCCCGTTGTGCCCAGACATATTTATACAAATTTACTAATCAGTTTAGCTTAAGATATGCATGTGTTTGTGGAAGTGATAATTGTGACTGTTGAAGGGAGGTGGATAAAAACGATGTTTTATAGGTGGGGGAAAAATAGTGCTAATAGTTCAGTGAGATATATGCTTGTGTTTTAAAGATGAATCCCCAAAGAAATTGCAACACAGGAACTGACACATTTTTCTTCTATGCCAGAAAAACAGGCTGTTTTGCACCCAGATTGGAGAGTGGCATGTTATAGTCCCAACAACCCTAAGAGAGCACCCTATTTAATTGCTGGCATATATATACCTCAGGTACATTTTAGCCAACATTTGGTTAAAATCTCACTGCTTGGTAGGAATAATTCAAAATTATTTGTTTCATTTAAAAACAAGAAAGAAATTTATTCGCCACAGTTGAAGAATACAAAAGAAGCATTCTTGACAGAGATTCCTACCTTACATTTACATAGTTCCTTACAGAAATACTTCATACTCATTTTTGAGATATTCAACCCAAACATACAAATCATTGCTTACAACTACTGGTTGACCCATGGACCATCTACTGTCCATTCCTAGACCCTGACAGCATTACGAAGTCAGACTAGCACACTCAGCTCTGTCCTTTATACTGTCACGTACAGAATCTCAGTGGATACAAATGACACAGCTCTAACAATATCACCCAGGTCATAGTCACCTCAAGCCAATGTCATGACTGGGTCTGAGGCCTCCGATCTACCCTTTGTTGACTAGGCCAGTGCAGCTTTCCCTGTTCTTCCCCCTGACTCTGGGTCTCTGCCATCACTTTCCCAGGTAGAATCCAAGTTAAGGTTACACTGTCTGCCAGGTAGGCTCACTCAGTGGTGTGCAAAATACATTTTTCCAAAAGGAAAGGGGCAGGGTTGTTTAGATTCTCAATCCATCTCTACAATGCCTTGTGGGTCAGGGACACTAATACCTTATCTCTGTGTACCCCATCATTTTCTAGAGAAAATGTACTACTATGTTTCCTATGGAATGAATCTCTCCTTGCTATGGTGATGCCAGAAATACTATGCCTCAAACCTCTGGGGTGAATAGCTGCCTTGTTTCCCTATCCTGGGCAGTGAACCCTACCATAAATTTAAGTAATAAAAAAAAAGAACTAATAGCATTAGCTTTGTAGCAGGCACTTCACACATATTGATATTTAATCTTTAAAACGATGCTATCAGCTAACTGCTAGTACTCCATGCACTTCACCAATAGGGACACTGCAACACAGAAATTTATTTGTTTGCTTATAATAACAAAGCCAGTAAAGCTTGAAAACAGGGCTCAAATCCCAGCTCTGGGTCTAAGATTTGACCATTTGGCTTCATTAGCAATAAGAGAAGAAAATATAGCTATAAACAATTAAACACACATACTATATTAGAGGCATTAACCACCATTTTAATTTCTTTAATTATGTGAATATGCAATTAAGAAGACTAGAAATGCACCAATCAGCTGATGGGATATAGTTTGAGAAGATATAAGTTACAGAGGTTGAAAGAGCCAGAGGCTGCTATGAAATTGCACCTTTGTGCCAACCAATTTTTCCTCTTTGTGCACCATCAACATAGCAAGGTCACATAAGGCAAAAGGTCTAAATGGAGGGAAAGGGGTGGTTCCAGAAGGTATGAAGAGAGAAGACAAAAGGGAAATGTCACCTGGTTCCACCCAGCTTTCCACTCTAGAAAGTCCAGAATGTCTGCCAGTCTGTTGGAAGCACATGAATTTGAGATTGCTCTGTGTGTGTGTGTGTGTGTGTGTGTGTGTGTGTGTGCTCACAACTTACTGTCACTCTACCTGCATCGGTATCAAATTGTACAGTAAAGCTTTCATTATAAGAGTTTGATTCTAAAATCAATATGGAAAAACTTTCTAAGAGTTGGCCTTTCCCCTGCAAATACTTAAAACTGCCTATGTAGTTGAACGCAGAGATGTACCTTCATCACCAAGTGCAATACTGTGAATTCTCCCACCACTATGGATACTTTTGTTTCTTTAGTGCAGCACTTGAGGAAGTAGCTGGTTCCAATGTAAGTGGCATGTGTAAAAAATGATAGAAGTTTGTAAGTAATAGAACAGGCAGGTGCTACACTAGGAAACCAGAACAGAAAAAGGAAGCATCTCCTTCCAAGGTGTAACTCAGAGGAATGCAATGGAGCCCAAAATTGGTCTGGGTGGGCATGGTTCCGCTTGGTCAAGTCAAGGATTTATGAGATACTTAGCCAAATATGTAGGGTGGTGTTTAGCCATTCTACACTGGTATGCAGGACTGGCCAGGGAAAGCTCTAACTTGTCAGTGACCAGGGTACTTTGCCATCTTGTTGTTAAAGTTTTAGGTAGTACCCTCGGTGGACTTGTGCCCTGGAGATGCACACATACCTATAATGACACCCGCATCATTGTAGCCCAGGCACCCTAGTTGGGACTCCCTAGAGTGAAGGGTGCTTCTCTTTATGCTCCAGAGCTTGATTCAAAGCCCACCTCTCCTAGGCAGCCTCTGTGCTTTCCTCCAAATGGGTATGGTCTTTCCTTCTGCTTCTCTTTCCTTTCCCTACCCTTTGCCTTTTCCTATGTGGCTATAGATCTGACATCCCATCTAGGAGATGAGATCATACATCCTAAGTATCTCCATTTTCAAGAATATTAGAGGGCTGTCTTTTGCAAAGTTATTATCAGTAGATGTTTCACATGCAATAAAACAATGAGTGAATAAATAAGAACATAAAATCACCTGTTCATTCATATGGGCCAGAGAGAGCCATGAAAAACTATAGTAAATTAAGTAGGACAACATCAGTGTCAGTAGCGTAAAATGAATTACCTTCTGAGGAACTCATGTCACCAAACCACTCTGGGTTTGGTGTGCTCTTTGTCTCTCCTTCCAGTTACCTAATTGCAAACTCCACCACTGCAAGGACAGCATAGCAAACCACTAAATAACAAAGAAATTAGGAAACCTAGAATCTATTCTACAGAACACAGTGAAGTCATGAAAGTAGCCACCTTTGAACTTTGTCTTTACAGTAAAGTCTTTGTACACAAGTGCTCTCTCGTTTTCTGCTATAGTCTGATGGTTTGAATGTTGCTAGTAACCCAGGGATTTGTTGTGCTTGAAGACTTGCTCCTCTGGATGGTGCTATTTGGAGGTGCTGGAACCTTTTATAGATAGGGTCTAGTGGGCAGGTCTGTAGAGACCACCAGGGTGTGAGGTTTTTCCCATGGAGCTCTTTAAATTATCCCAAGAGAATGCTAACAAGGAGCTGGCTTGACCCTGCCTATCCAGTTTCTCAAGGATGTGACCTTGAGGTGTGACTACTCCTCCATAGGTTCCTGCCGCTATGCATCAGCGCCTGCCACCTTACCAGAGGCCAAACCAACAGAGCTGTCCAGTCTTGGACTCTGAGCCTCCAAACCTGTGAACTCAATGAATCCTTTTCCTTTGTTTTTTCTTTCTGCCTCAGTCACTGTGTTGTAAAGACATGAAGATAACTAATTATCCTCACCGCATCCACACGTTCACTGACCCTTTTCTTACTAATTTGCAAATTCTGCAATCAACCTAATGCCATACTAGGAAGTGAGTTCTTTCCAGATACCATCATAGGTAACCTTGGAGGAAGTGTGATTCCTGTGCTGCCTTCCTCTCTGGAAGCCAAAGCCCAGAGCTAGACCACTTTTCCCAGAGGCAACAAAGATAGGGCAGGACTCTGCCCTAGGGCCCTTAACCTTGGCCTCAAGGGCAAAAGATCAGGCTCCAGAGCAGTCATAGTACTGCTGGCCTGGCTATGGACTTTGCTTCTCTTTCTGCCCTTGTCTTCCTGGCCCTCACACTGGCCCTGCAGGCCTCTCACTCTCCCAGCTGCCACTTTACCTTCTGCATGCTCCCCCAGTAGCCTCCTAATGAATTTGCCAAGACTTCCATTAGCCACAATCAGCCTCTGTTGCTAGCAGCCAACACTCCAGCCAGGAGGTGCTTCAGGCGGAAATGTTCCACACATGCTCTGGTTCCACACACACCAGGATGATTTCAACCACTGCAGGCGAGAGCATGAAACTGGTGACGGATCTTGTCAGTGGTGAAAAACCACCTTCCATCAGCACACGGTTGTGAATTCAGGGGAAACATACCCTCCTGCCAGCCCAAAGTCAGCTGCCCCTCAGTGTCACCTGCCTGTTTTGTGGGGTGTTTCCTTACAGACAGTTTAAAAGCTGACTCAGATGAAAACATTTCTGCATACGCATTCAATAGCTACTTCTGTTGTTTTGTTAAAGAAGGTTTTCACATCATGTTGTCACGGACTGATCCAGTCATTAAAGATAATTAGTTTGTTTACTTAATGAGCCATACTCCCTCATTCAATCCCCTTGGGAAAGCTCCATTACTATTACTTAACTACCTACCAGGGAATACTGAAAATGACTCTGTTCAATTGGATCTAACCGGTTAAAGTAGCCAAATCAAAGCTTCAGATTTCCAACCCAAATATTTCTTTTTTGGTTCCTATACACATAATTACATATGATTTACAGTGACGCACAAAGTTTCCGGATATAAAAGCAGGAATCTGTTCAAAATTTTATCCAATCCAGAAAAAACAGAACCAAGCAGAAGAAGACAGATGTCACAAACATGGGACTTGTGAGTTGGAAAATGCTTGTTAAGTAAGTGCATCTTCTGGATCCTCTAAAATCCCATAAAGGGTAGGAAAGTAAGCAAGATCTCTTTGGTGTCCAAGGAGAGAAATGAAGATTTCAGCTGGTCTGAAACCTTGTCTGTTGTTCTCCCAGTGGTTCAGTGGTTAGAAATATTCCCCGCAGTATAAGTCTGCTGAGAACAAACAGGGTAAAGAACTGGGTGGGGATCAAGTCATGTGGGATCGTAGAGAAACACTCAAAGTAGGCAACACAGTGGAAGGCATGAGCCAGGTATTGGGTGGAACTAAATTGCCACATAAATGTCCTGGGGCCAAGGGATTTACAGCTCAGCACTGGTGTCTGGGGAAGATGGGCAGGTAGGAGTAGCATGTTGGCTCATGAGGGAAGGTTAAGCAACTAAACATTAAAATGCTTATCTGAGCTGAACTTGTGAACTGCGGGGGTTCCCCCATCCCAGGTAATAATAGCTGTGCACAATTATCAGCTCTGAATAACAAGCTGTCATTAAAGAAGCCTGGGCCTTAATGGCAATTGGAGTTTTGTGAGGATTTATGAGGAATATCAGCTTCATTCAAATAACCTTAGGCCTCCTCTGTATTATCACCTTGTCAAAAAAGATATACCCTCCAACCACAGATGGACAGACTGCCTTCTTTGGGCAGGAGGAGCTGTCTGTGCCCATCTCGCAATCTAAAATGAGAGGTCTCAGTCTTTGATGTGGGGCCTATAAAATTCCATGTACTCGGGCCCCCCCACCCCCACCCCCCCGCTTTGTCAGCCCACTGCTTCTCTTCTTCCCCACCGATCAACTACCTGTCACTTGACCTCTGCTTCCTTCCTAAGCCACATTCTCTGCCCACCTTCAGCTCTGGGTACCTGCTGGCCCTCTGCCTAGTTCTTGTTCCTTAGCGCTGCACATAAAGAACACATCCCTAGACACTCTCTCAAGTAGTTCTCATCTTGCTATCTTCTGGAAAAGGAATTGACTCACTGTGGCCTGAGGGTCAAATCTGGTGGGCCGCTTACTCTTACAGTATAAAGTTTTGTTATAATGCAGCTATGGCCTGACATTTGCACTGTCTGTGACTGTTTTCATTCCACAATGGCAGAGTATTTGTGACAGAGACCCTATGGCCCACAAAGTCAAAAAGATTTACTCTCTAAGCTGCACCAGAAAAGTTCGCTGACCCCTATTTCATAGTTTAACATATTCCATAATTAATTGTCTTGACTCAGTATTGTTGCCGTGTGTAGTTCAGGTATGCAGGGGTCTTGTCTGCCATATTCTTATCTGTGGTCTTTTGCCCAGCACCCAGCACTAAGCCAAGTGAGGAGTGCAACTCCCATCATCTAGATGGAAACGATGAGAGTAGGAGAAAGAACCGTAATCGGGCACCAGCGGCCTCATCAGAAGCTGGTTGTTATTCCTTCTCCTGTCCCTCTTTCCTTCTTTGCTTGTCTCCTTTCTCTCTCCTCCCTCCTTCCTTCTTTCCCCCTCCACTAGTATTTCCCCTTTCCTTCTCTCTCTCCTTGTCGTCTCTCTGCCGATGTAGGTGTCTCTCCCTCTGTGTGACAGTGGATACTGAACCAGAATCTTTGTACTGAGCTACAGCTCTTTTTATTTTATTGTGTTGAGACAAGGCCTTGCTAAGTCCCTAAGTTTCCAAGGTTAGGCTCAAACTTGAGATCTGCCAGCCTCAGCTTCCCAGAGCACTAGGATTACAGGCATGTGCCACCATGCCTTGCTCTGGTTTGGGTTGTTGTTGTTGTTGCTTTGGTTTTATTAATAGCTTTTATCCACATTGGTTGGTTGAATCTCTCTTCAGAGACATGCTAGCTCCAAGAGGCCAGTCACCATGTTGTCCTGCATACCATGGTGTCAGCAACACATTGAACAGTGCCAGATGCCTAGTAAGGGCTCCATAAATACATTGAACAAATAGCGAATGAGTAAAACGGACATCTATAGCCTCCAAAGGCAGCTGCCCTGGGGCGCATGTTAAACATGACTACTCTATAAGGAACCAGCGAACGTATTGCTTCTCAAAACCGCATAGTCATGTTCCACGGACCCACGTTAATGGGGTGGGGCTCAGGCGCTGATAAGTCTAAATGCAAACGAACCGGAAGCTCTTTCTATTTGGATATGGACGAAAGAAAAGTCTGACCTCTCTTATGTAGCTGCGATCAATAAACTTCCCTTGCAGACTTTCTTTTCCATTAAATGAGACATTTTTCCTCCTTATAGGTGAGGAGAGGAGGAGAGGAGGCAAGGTGTGGGATAGTAGAGGAAGAATGACTAATTCCTAGGTGCCTCAGGCCAGGCTTAGCTCTAACAGTTACTGCTTCTGTTACTTGAGAATAAGTTATTTCCCAAGTTTCACTGGGACAGACAAGATAAACCTTTCTGGGCTGTTTTGTGACCACCAACGTGTGGCAGAATTTGTAGTCTGTGGTACACTAGAGGTCCACGTAGAGCAGCTACTTAAGTAATGCATTCCAAATAAGGTCAGTGTCCAAAGAACCAGCAGGACATAGAACTACTGTAGAATAGTATATGATCTAGAACTACTGTGAGGGCGGGAACTCTGGAGCCCCATCACCTAAGTGCAAATCCCAGCTCTGTCATTAACTAGCCATTGCATCTTAGGTTAATTATTATTGCTATTACGGATATTATTATTTTTTAATGGTTTTGCTCTTTAAAATTCCCTCAAGGCCCTGGAGCTTTCTCTTCAAATCCTAGTCCTGATTTCATAGCTGAAATTGGGAAACTACTGTGAATAAAGGAGAGGGTAGACCCATAATAAATATCCCAGGGCTTTCTAAACAAGCCTCAATCTGGAACTGGTCCTGTATCACATTGTGCAGGAGTGCTTTTCAGTGATTCTCCAGAGTATGGCCAAAACATATGAAAAGAATGTAAATGCAAAATGACCTGGACACCTCAGCAGTTATCTGTAGGAAACACAGAGCAGGTAGGTGAGGGTGGGGCTGTTGTTAAAGTGTCAATGCCCCTAGAAATCAATGGCGTGATTTTACCTCACCCTCAAATTACAGTCGACATCAGAACCAGGCTGAACCTTGCTTGGGATGAGGGGAGTACTGACATAGTTGTTCTTTCAAGCACCTTTTTCTTTCCATCTGTAGATAAAGTCAAGAACAGAGACTAGTTTCTCAAGGCATAGGATTGAGTCCTGAAACACCATTGCCAAAGTTTCTACTGAGACAGGAAAACAACTTCCATGGTGGTGAGTACCCATCAGTCTTTGATCAGTCTCACCAATAAAATGGTGGGCATAATGGACTGACCTTATGAATGTTTCTTCCTTCTTCTGGAACCCAGTGAAGTCCCTTTGGCTTCACTGATACTCCTGGCAACTTGTCATGAATGGGACAGAGGAAAAATGTGCCTGAGTCATGTGCCTAATCAGAGTCTATATTTTTTCCTTTAGGCTGCCATAAGCCTTTCTTATTAATATAGTTAGTCAGCATGAGGATTATTATTTGATATTCTTGTTTCTAAAACTTCTTCCTAAGGATAAAGCAAGCAGGAATTTGCTTCCAAAGCAACTTAGTTTTGCTACTTTTTAATAATTGAAGGTTTTAGCACAGCGATTCCTTCCTAAGCTTCTTGATAATCCCACAAAATCCGCGTGTCAGAAAATGGAAGGCAGCCTCCTGCATTCTGCCCTGTAGCTGCGACACGGTGTTGATGAGGTTTGCTAAACCGACAACTATTTCAAAACAAGAGAACAAGATGTGGGTAAACCAGGGATCCCACACAAATCCTTCTGTGGAACCAGGAAATGAGCATCTAGTTGAAAAATGTGCCTGTTTTTCTGCTTCCATTCCCCTTCCTGCCATCTCAATGTTACGTTAAGATTCAGCCCAAAGAAACTGAAGAATGGAATAAAGCCACGAGCTATAAGGCGGTGGAAAACCTTCATGGAAAAGCATCAATAAAGTTTATCTCTTTAATGCTAGAGTCAGTACCTTTTGTGTCACCAACCCCTATAGTCTGACAAACATGGGGAGACGTGGGAACGCCAAAGGCAAAGATGGACCCTCTGGGTACAGAGACCCAGAAGCCCAGCCATGCTTGAGGCTCCCACAGCAGGCGCTCTCAAGGAGAGACAGTGTGCATTTTTTCGATAGGGTGCTTTGCTCTTGTAGGCGGTCAGAACATAGCCATCCCTTGCCAAAAACCATTCATCAGCCTGCAGAAAAGGCTGTCAGCTCGGCCTCCAGGCCTCCAGCCAGCCTGTCAGGATCAAGGCAAGCAGCCAGAGTGTCAGGGGCTGCGGCTGGTAGCCAACCAGGACTTTGATGTTTAAGGGCTGGCCAGCTAGTATGTGAGGGTGGCCATGGGCTCTGAAATCTATACCCAGCTCAGAGGTCAGAGGTTCTGAAAGCAAGATGGCCCTTAGCGAATCTCTAACAGAGATGAAGGTAGACATTTTATATTGTTTAAAAAAATTGTTCAAATTATTTTAGTATTTGTTTTGATTCAAATTTCCATTACATATGCTTTTCATTATGCAACTCAATTAGTATATAAAGATTTTTTTCTGTTTAAAATGTTTAAATGAACATAACTGTTCAATTTGGAAAGATTACAATGCTTTTATTTAATTAACACTGCAATAAATACATCGCCCTGTAATGAACCCCATACTTTTAGGCCATTAACCATTCAATAAATTCACAATATGCAAGGTTCTTTATGGAAAAGAAGATAAATAAAGCTATTTCAACAAATGTACAACAACTATGATGGTAAGCAGCAAATTATAGCTTTGTGCTTCTTATCCACTAGAGTCATACCTTGATTACAAACATATGGAACAGTAATGAACAGCACACATTTCAATTACTATTTTGAACATGAAATACACTAGATGTTAAAGAAAAATTCTGCAGCACTGATGCCAGTTATCTTCTGTGGCATCTTCCCCATGCAAAGCTCCTTCAGAATTGGTTCAGAATCGTCATCTGACATCTGCTTTATCAAACCTGCTGTAGGCCTTTCAGAACCAAAACAGTCAGAGTCCAGTAGCCAGAGTCTCAGGACAGCTGGTTCTACTGTAGATCATAGAATGGAAGCCACATCCTCCCCTGTATTTCTCTGACATACTATCATGAGACAGACCACAGAGCAGCCAAAGGCACATCAGCCATGGCAAAGAGTGCCCAGCTCATCTCCTATTGCCTGACCACCCCCCCCAAACACACCAACTATTGGTGACACAGTGCATGAGTCCCTTCACATCGCACTCTGCCTGCATTCAACACACTCACTTCCTTTGGCCACCAAGACCCACAAGGATAATGCACACACGACTGCTGCCCAGACTTCTGAGGAGGCTTCCAGAAGCTCAGTTTCAACATACTGAACCCTAGAGATTTGAATATAATTTTGTCTTGGTGTACTTTATTAATACTTATCCAGTTCCTAGAAAGCAAAGCAAGATAAATCTAACCTACTGTTTGAAAGCTCTGGCTTTCCAATCCATTGCAAAGTCCCAAGGAGTTTGGCTGAGCTCTGGGAAACAGCTTTTTCTCTAAGCAGGGCTGGTATGAATGGACAATGACCATCTACCAGAAAGGCTGAGCCCAGGTACTGATGGAGGATTCCAGTGGAAGGAAAGAGCTCAGGTGCCAACAACAAGGGACAGAGGATCTATAGAAGTCTGTGTGCAGACAAAAACATTCCTGTCACTTGGGCTGCCACACATTGAAGCTGGTGAAGAGGGCAAAATACCTCTTCAGGAAGCCCTGGTCCCAAACAATGGTGTCACCCACAGCAGCCCTGGGTACTTTCCTGCAATGCAGAAATGAACAACTCTCAGAGAATCCAGCAGACTCACAGCCTTACAGGGAAAGTTACCAGAATACAGAAAGCTTTGGACTTTGGAGCAGATTTCCAGGCTCTGAAGGTATTCCAGTTTGCATCCTAGCTTAGGGGACTGTGGAAACAAGTGAGATACCACAGGGGATGGGGCTAGGCTGGGGATGGGGAGAAGCTGCTGGACACCTAGACAGTGGGAAATGGACCCCTGGCTGGAGCCAAGGCAGGAGGTCTTGCCTGAGGTGAAGCAGGCTAGGAAGTTGTTAAGTTCATATCCCTGTGTATGTTGCACAAGTCTGCGTCCCTAATGAAAGTTCTATGACTTCTGAACAGGCTCCTTAGAGGAATTCTTTTTTAAGCAATCCATCCCCTGTTCTGGAAAGGGCCCAGTGAAGATACAGCTGTGACAACACTTTCAGAGATGGAGCAGGGAGGTTTACAGAACCCACTGAAAGGTACCGCATGACAGGGCCACTTTAGGAAGGGAAAGACACTGAGGAATCTATAAAATGAGAAGAAAAAGAGAAGAATGCAAGACACAGATGTGGGTTTTTGAATTAGATTGATCTCAAGCTTAATCACAGAGCTAGGATGAGAATTTATCTTTGTCTCCTACTTCTACCATCTTGACACTGGCAGCTACAATACCAATAGCATCAAGGACTAAAACATGTTAATACTGAAGATAAGGACTGATGCCCACTGAGTATTACATACCAGAGATATTTTACTGCACTTTATAGATGAGGACAGTGAAGTTTAGCTGTATCAGGAACTTGGCTCAAGATAACAGGAAAAAAGTAGTGGAATCCCCATTGGCTACTCCCATGAGGTTCTCATCAATGAACCCTAGAAGGCACCTGAAGTCCCACATTAGTGACCTTTCCTATGCTCACCACTACACACCATTCCTATGTCTTCGGCCTCTCTCAGGGGAATCTTAGAAGACTACAAATGGCAACTCTTCTTTAAATCTTTTCTCTATATACATCAGGAAGAGAAGCCCAGAACCTTCCAGTGGAACCTCTTTTGGAATTCATCTGGCCATACTTGGCCTGCTTGGGAAGGAGCCTTTAGCAACAGGAGACAAGGAATGTGTTGGTTGTAGGCAGGCCTGGCTCAATTCCCACTTCTGTGATGTTTGGCTGTGTGACTTTGACCAGGATTTTTATTTACTCTGTGCTTCAGAGAGCCTAATAATTAATCATTATTCCCACCTTCATACAGTTTTTATGAAATATATATCAGATAATCTAAATTAGCTTAATATATGTCACATACAAAAATGCATGGCACCTAGCAAATACTAAATGCTTACTAAAAGACTGGGCTCCACATTATGAATTTAGAGAAAATATAGTCTAACTGCTTATTCCACAAGTATTTATTAAACTTCTATTATTTTTCTAGTTAATGCACCCAACTATTTGGACGGGTGGATTAAGTTTCTGTTCATCATCCCACACTATTTTATACTGTGGCAGAGGCATAAGATAAATAAGTAGATGAAAGTATGTATTTCCCATGTTGTGATAAAAATAAGAAGAGGTTAAAGAGCCGAGTGGCAAGGATGAAACGACAGCTCTTCAAGGAGATGATGTTGGAGCTAAGGTCTGAATTTAGATAGGACCACATGTCCCAACCCTGAAGCACAGCAGGAGACCCACAAGCCTCAAGTAGGGGCTTAAGGACAGAGTGCACCTCACTTCACCCAGAGTCCAGACATGGCCAGATCTGTCAATTTCCACCTACAAACTTGCGTGCTGTCCTACCATACACCAGGTGCTCCAAGAACCATTGGAGTTGCCTGTCAGTTCCAGCAGGGTTATGATCCTTCTGGGTCATGGTGCTGCTGTTATAGAGCAGCGCAGCAGCCTTTTCCAGACCCTAGCACACCCCACTACCCAGCTCTCTCTTCCGAAAGATGGACATGTAGTATAAATGGGAAAGAGAAGATACATTACAGACCTGTGGGCAGGGTTGGACTCCAGGTGTAGCCATTTAGTAAGAGGCAGTACTGAGCATAGAGAATGGGAGAGTGCACGGATGTGAAAGTTCAGGAATCCTGGGTTCCAGTTCTCCTCCTGCAACTTACAGCAGGGTGAGTTTCTCCCCGCTGAACTTTTACTTCCCTGTGTGTGAAACGAAAATGTTAAGTCTCCACTGCACAAGCTTGTGCGATGATCTCAAATGGTTTAAAACATAGTGCAAGCGTGACCCCCTCTGACTGGCTCCTTACTCTCCACGGTGTGTAAGTAATGACCGTGAAACCATGTTTTCAACATTTCTGCACCTTCCAAAGTCTCCTTACAGACTGGAAATAATATTAAGAAAAATGATGTATGTAAAACAGCTGGGATGGAAGAGTCATTTGACTGACTGTAGTTATTTTTGGCTTTTCCCTGGGAAATAAATTGCCAGTTCCCACATACACTAGGTTCTACCTAGGTACTGAGAAGGAAAGGATATCCTCATTGTCCCTGGGAGCTTCACAACCTACTAGACTCTCAGCTGCTATCATCGTGTGTCTTCCTATCATTTGTGAGCCTAATGTCTTACTTCTACTTGAATTTATCAGCATTTCCTTGTGTGTGTTGATATCTTAAGGCAAATAATTTAAAGATTCATCCAGGATGTAACTGGATGGATGGACAGATGGACAGATAGAGGGACAAACTGGTCATTCAAGGAAAATATAAGATTCTGCTCAGAAAGCTAAGCCCTTTGCCAATGAAAAACCATTCAGAACAGTGCCACATTTAAACAGCCTTCCTTTCTTTTTAAAATCTATTTCTAGTGGGTGTCTTCTAAGGATCCATCCCTTCGGAAGCAGTGAAGGGCTTTCTTGGGTGGAGTAGAATGTCTTCAATGGGGTCCTTGCTGCACTTTCTTTCCCCTAATAACAAGCATTTTATACTGGCATCATGTTTGTAAAGGTCATTTGTGTTTATTTGATCATTAAAGCAGCGGCCCTAGGTAAGAAACAGGTTATTCTAGTGCTGATTATATAGTTGAGAAATTCAGTGCAAAGATTTATTGAAGTCTCGTAACAGAACTGGACTGAAGACAGCAGAAGGCCAGAACCAAACACCAAATACTATATCAACTAAGACAGAGACTCATTCATTCACTCACTCACTCTCTCTCTCTCCCTCCTTCCCTCCCCTTCCGTGTCTTTCCCTTTCCTTATCACTCTGTCACCCCTCATCTTATGTTTCTCTACCCAATTTCTCTTTTTACTAATTCTCTCCTCACTTCCCATTTGTCTTTTGTCCCTTTCCTCCACTCTCCTTCCTTTCCCCTTTCTTTCCTCTAGCTTTACCAAAAATCTTTCCATGACAGAGTAAACTTCTTTCAAATCATCCAGAGTCCCATACCTACCTCTCACATGCAGTATCTGGGCATGGAACACACACATAACCCACACGTCAACATGCCAACATCAGTCTGCAGTGGAAATCTATCATTTCTGTTCCTGGCATCTATTGCATCTTTTCTGGAAATATCATGCCAATTCTCTTTGGAAGAATCATCTCTCTCTTGGTCTCCATTTATGGCTGCCATTCTTAGGCTCCCTGGGTCTGCATAAATCAGGCCAGTAAGAGCAGACAGTGCTCAGCCTGTGAGGATTGGTCCATAGATGGGCGTGTGGACCAACCCAGACCACTGAAATAATCCCAGGACTGCTTCTTCTGGGTTGTAAAGTAGGAGGAGGAGTCTACAATTATTTGGGATCATCTTTCTCACCAGCTGGAAACAGATTGTTTGTGAAAGAAAGCAACAGAGTGGTAAGTAAAGCTGAGATATTGTCACAGATTACTAACCACTTTATCCACTCTGAGTATGTGTTCCTAGTCAGGGCCAAAGCTAGAGTGTTCTTAGTCTTCTGAATTTCATAAGCCAGCAGCCTTCTAATATAAATCCAGTTTACAGCTGTGTAACAGATTAATCCATTATTGTCTTAGTCATTTTCTTTGCTGGACACAATACCTGACACCCATAACTTTTAAAGGAGGAAAGGTTTATTTTGGTTCGCTGTTTATAGAGCTTTCACACCACTGTTGGCTGGCTCCAAGGCAGGATGGCATGGCAGATGGGCATAACAAAGGAGATTTGTTTCTGGCATGGCAAGCAGGAATCAGAGAGAGGGATCAAGGGTACACTCATATGTGGACTGATCAACTGATAAGCATTACACTCACATGATCCTATCCCTTCCCAAAGCCTGACCTGTGGGTACATGAGGATTTGTGGGGACCTCTGTATACAAACCATAGCAATTATTATCATTAATTTCATTCTTATATACCTGTACATTTTAATTTTTTCAAACAGAACAGGCAGCATCTCTTTCTCCATTCCATCTGGCTGCCTTTCATGCTGATTTAGCCACTGGAATGCTAGCGGGCACAAAAGGAGGCTTGAAATATTCTTAGGTGATACAACTTACTCATACTTCAACTTCTGTTATTGCCTTAGGAACACCCCAGAGAGAGCCAGCTATAGGATAAGACACACCAGGCCTAGTTGCTAGTGTGGCCTCGGCTAGTGGTTGCTGACCATAAGACAAATACATGAATTCAGTCAATATTAGAACCACCCAGCCAAGTTCAGCATAAATTTCTGACCTACAAATTCAGGTACTACTATTATGTTCCATTTATGAGTAAAGAACTAAATGAATGCTTATCCTTCTAAATCGATGAACTTTGAAATGGTTTGTTAAACAGCATTGCTGTGTCGATAAATAATGTTTTTCATCTTTTGCAACCAAGGAAGTATAATAATGCCCCTAAGGGATCCCATAGCTGCTGGTACTGCTGTCATTATAGCATGTCATAAACTTGTAACTCAAGTTCACTTATTTATATATCTCTCCAGTGTGGCAGTGCCCAATAAAACTTTTATGGTAATGGAGATGTTCTGCTTCTGTATGGGACTACTACTACATGGTAGTGCCAGTTTACATGAGGCTACTGAACACATGAAGTGTGTAATTGGGTAATAGAACGTTGAATATCATTTGCATTAATGTAAATTTAAATAGCCACCTAAAGTTAGTGACTACCATGTTAGAATATAGTCTTCTAACTCCCTTCAGATTTCTTTTCCCTGCCTGGGTAACAGACTCATCAAGCCCAATGACAGGAGTAACCATAGATGTTATAAATTTTCACACATATTATAACCATCACTCAGAAACATTCTGTCTGGAGGACAAAACTCCTCACCACAATGCCCTGACCTCGGAAAATTCAGGGTTTCTGGTGGCCAGCAAGTAAAAGGAATTCTATGAACACACACCAGGCATGTGTAGCTGTGTAGTTATTCCTACCATGTGGATTTTGTTCAGTGGCAAACAGACCTGGTGATGGTTCCTGCTTCTGGTTGGGTCCAGAAGGTCTATGCAGGACAAGGAGCCAGCAGGGTAAATATATAAGAACAGCTCAAACATTAGCAGGAAATAAGACTTTCAGAGAGGAACCTACTTGATCCTTTCCAGTGATGGGGACATAGAAACAGATCCCCTGGGAGTGTTTTCAGCAATGGACACTCCAAGTTAAGGTGGGACAAAGCTGGGCAAGGTGACACATGCCTATCACCCGATATTCTGAGAGGCTGAGACGGGAGATTGTAAGTTTGAGCCCAGACTGGGCAACTTAGTGATTCGGTGATACCCTGTCTTAAAATATAAAAACAACAAAAGGGCTTCAAAGATCAGTGTGAAGGCCCTGGGTTTAATCCTCAATACAAAAAAAAAAAATCTGTTGAGATCAGACTGGAGTAGGCAGAAAAGAGTAAGGTCTCTAAGACGGAGCTTCCAGCCTCACAGGGGATCCAAGAGGCTCTTAGTCAAACCCAATCCCTAATTTGTGCTAAGAAAAAGAAAGAGCTATGCTTTGATGTAGCTTAACTCATTCTTTTCTGACAAAGACATTGCTGTGTTCTTTTAGAAAGACCTTATTATGATTGATCCTGAGGTAGGAGTCCAAAGTACTGGTTTAAAAACAGTCAGTGCCTAACAGGCTCTAGATACCTAGCAAATACTGAAGTGACTGTTTTAAACATAACTACTGCTGTTTGCAAGATTGCAAATCCCAGGCGAGAAGATTGCTGTTTCCAGCCTAGTATGGCAACTTAGTGACTAAAGATACTTATTAATAATTAGGTCAGGGATGTAGCTCAGAGGCACAGCGCCTGGTAAGCTCAAGGTCCTGAGTTCCATTCCTGATGAAAAGAGAAAAGAGAGAGAGAGAGAAAGATTAATGATCCCAAAAGTATATACCTTTTAGAAAGAAAAAATGGAAACAAAGCTTTTATAAAGGAAGAAGAGGAGAGGAGTTAAAGGGAGGGCAGGGCAATGGGAATAAAAAGGAACTAAGTTATATCACGCACAGGCACAGATTCCCTGTGATGAATGTGATCATTATGTATAGCTAAAATGTACCAATAAACTTAATTTTTAAAAGAAACAAATTCTATACCTTTTAATTGAGATACCCGAATGCTGAACACTCCATCCAAACAATGATACTCGTATCTCTGATCACAGGACCCATACTGACAGTAATAATAGTGTATTGCTTCGTATATAACCCACACTTTCCTAAGTACTCTACAAGCACTCTCCTCCTCGTTCTCCACCTCTAGCGGGAGGAACCAGCATTATGTTCCACTAACAAGGGAGAAGTTGGGACTCAGAGGTTAAAAAATGAACCTGCCCAACAAATGGTCAAAATTAGACAACATACTCATAAGTGAAATAAATCAGAGGTACATGTGCAGGCAACATATTGTGTCACTGGTGTAAGAACCTGGGGGTGGGAACATAAACTAAGAGTTATGAAGGAAATCTGTTCAAAAGTAAACAGAGGGGACGAGGGAAAGGAGAAAAGAATGAGGCAAAAATGTATGTGTGTATGTATGTATCTATGTATATACATATGTGCAGGATGGCTAACATGATTCTACTATTGACTTATGTCACTGAATGGTAAGGAATAGTTGATGACTGATTGTTTGATAAATCTTGTATGTCTTTATGTGTTCTCCGGTGCATACATTTTGAAGATATCAATATGAAATGCAACAAATATTGTTGGTTTTCTGTTGCTTTGTCTATAATTCAATTATGATTATAAGTTTATTGAGCTACTTTGTGTCTCTTTGTTAACGCTTTTCGTTTTGTTTTCTTTTTTTCTCTTTCTTTTTCTGTTGTAGTTGATGTAGTTCTTTTTGCTTTCACACTATAAAAAGAAGTTGTACTACTGACTTAGGTCACTTTATTGTAAGGAATAGTAGATGATTAATTGTCTGATCAATTTTGCATGTCTATACCTATTTTCCTGAATATACAATTAGAAATTATCAATATGTAATGCAACAACCACTGATGATTCCCTGTCACCCTATGTGTAACTCAGATTCGATTGTACTATTCTTATGCTACTTTGTGTATGTTTGTTAATATCTTTTTTTATTATTATTATACTTTTAAAATTTAAAAAAAAAATGAACCTGCCCAATGCCAGTCTCCTAGCAACTGGGAGCTTCAAGATGGGAGCCCAGGCTTCTGTGTGCAAGGCCCGACCACTGAGTCAGAGGTGTGGTGTTCCTTATCTGCCTTCAACCTTGAAAAACCAAATACCACTGCAGTGCGATTCCCCAGGAAGCTTCACCAGTGTTCTATTTTTTTTTTTAATAATCTTAAACTGCACCTGAAAACAAGTAAACATTAAAAACTTAGTGTTTAAAAAAAAAAAACACACACACACACCAGGAAGTCTAGACACCTGCTTTTGTATGTTTTCTGGAGGGGGTAAAATAGACTCATTGTATGAAATTTATTTCAAACATTTGGGGAGGATTTTGTAAAGATGGGTTACGTTTGAGACTCAGCAATGAGACATAAATGTTTAACACAAGGTCTTCCTCCGTCCTCGCCCTTCTCCTAGGGATGCTTTGAATAATGCACAGTCTGTTTCAAGCTCTGCTGCTTTACTCAAGAAAAGGGGTCAGACTGTTTTGAAATATTGTTCACACAGTCTGAGGGGTGGGAGCATTAAAACGCAAGGTAAAAATCAACAAGCTACTTCCTGTCAGCTGCTTCTCAGGACTTCGTGGGCTTGTAGCACTTAATAAAAACAATGAGCTGTAAATAATAGATTATTTAAACTGCATTTTCCATCCAGTGAACTAAGTCTTTGGAAGCCATTTCATTCTTGCCGAGGAGCACATAATTGCTTTGTGCATAAGATGTTTGCTTCCTGTCTCTTCACCAAGGACCTACTAGGCATTTTATTGTTGGCTTGATGCCCATGAAAGGATTGATATGCAAAGATCTTTGGCTTACAAAACCAGTAATTTCATATGGCTCATCCTGAAA
Source organism: Dinomys branickii (assembly GCA_004027595.1). NCBI lineage: Eukaryota > Metazoa > Chordata > Mammalia > Rodentia > Dinomyidae > Dinomys > Dinomys branickii. Next base: position 36,422 of record PVLD010007932.1, on the reverse strand, counting down.
GATATGTTTGCGTGTTTTATACTCTTATCCTCACAATACCTGCATAAGTAGTTTCTTTAACTATTCTAAATTCATTAGGATATCAGCTCCACAAGGACAGAAACTCATACAGTTTCATCACTTCTAAGTTCCCGGTGCCTGAAACATGGACTAGCACAGCGATGCCAAACCTTTTAGAGCTCTCAATGATAACAAACATCCCACTGTGGCATGTGTACCGCAGATTCACCACCACTGATCTAGCACATAGTAGGTGCTCAATAATTATTGAATGGATCAGTGGATGGACAGATGCATGGATAGGTGATGCTGGGTGGATACATAGATGTGTCATTGGGCAACTAAGCATTACGTAGGCTACCTAGTGAGAAGGTTGTTAAGCCAGCTTTTGGACTGCGGTCTGCACATGTCTGTGATTATGTTAAAAGCCTCCCATACCAAGTTTCCTAAAAGTTAAAGAGAGAAGACACCAATCATGGTCCTCACTTCTGGCCCCACAACTGCTAACCTTTCTGTGAAAGTTACACTCTGTGTTTGTGGACACAGCAAGAACCTGTGATATCTTATGGCATCAGCTAACTGCCTGTTTAGCTTTAGGCCTTCACAGCCCCTATGTTCTTGGGGCAGGGGAACACAGAAAAGGGGCAGTCTTGCCAGAAAGAGTTCCAAATGCCCTGGATGGGGAAGAAAATAGCCAGGAGTAACACAGAAGGACAAACAAAGCAAGCAGGGGAGACTGCGGTGGTGGGGAGGTCCAAGGTTTCCCATGAAGACGTGCGGAGCTGTGTCCCCATTACCCCCACCAGACTGCAATACCTTGGTAAGTGGGGTCCCCAAGGGTTAACCAGGGAGGTGGAGGGGGCAGGACAGAGCTGGAAAAAATAAACCTTGAGGAGGAGGAAGACGGGGAAGCAACTAGGGCTGGAATCATTTTGTTTTATGAATAGTTTATGAGGCGTATCAGGAGTCACACTAACGGGCAAGGGCTGGAATGTTTTCTAACTTTAAAGTGAAAGCCGCCCACCAGGCTGCAAGTGTGGGAGAGGCGGATAGGGAAAACAGGGAGGCCCCTCTCTGCGCTGCCCAGCTATCTTGTAAAACTTGGATCTAGAGCTCCATACACTAGCAGATGTGTCTCACTTGAGATGTTAAAACCATCCTGCTGAGCTAAACGTCTCAGGTGATTTCTCTCACTGCCTGAAAAGGTGTCACAGGATGACCGTGGACTGCGAAGAAATTTGGAAAGGATCACAGAGCCCACGGGTGCTCAGCAAGTGCTTTCTGTGCCCAGAGTTGCCCTGGTCACCATGCTGCGGGGAGGAGGTTCAACCAGGGGTAGGTGGTCCTGCCAGGGGAAGAACACACAAGAAGCCTCAGAAAGAAACCTTTATGTGTCCTAATCAGCTCAGTGCCTTTAACACCTCCTTCTCCACCTACAGGTAAAGCCACAAGCACCCCTATAAACTGACCCCTCCATACAAGGCCTCAGGGTGCAACCCCTCTCTGCCTTCCCTAACCTAGGCCTCCCTCTCCAAGAGTGGACCCCAACACCTCCAAGGCTGACCTTTCCACATCTGGGCTATTCCTATGCTTTCAGCCATCCTGGGAACTTATCCCAGCAGTATCCCTTGGGTTCTCCAGGCCGATGTCCAAGATTCTCCTTTGTCCCATTTCCCAGACAGGGCCTGTGCCCACACTAGCTTCTAGATTCAAGCTAGTATCTGATTCTGGGCCTCTTGCTTGTCTGGAGTGTGAATTCGGACTTTAGCCAGCACACTAATGCGAGGAACATTTCTGTCCTGGGAGCTACACATCATGAGCCAGGGCTGTCTCATCACTAGGTGTGGCTTTTCAGCCTCCATCTTATTACAAACTGCCCTTTCCCCTTCTGTTCATGAGTGCTGGAAATCAAGATCTCCAAGATTCCTCACTATCAAACCATGTTCTTATACCTCCGCTCAGACTTAAACTAAAATGACTTTCTCATGCTCTGAGTTGAAAATATTTTTCTTCCTTTCTGTAATGTTTGGGAAGTTTTTTTGAGAGTCAGATGTATTTCCTGGTATCCCTGAAATCTCATCTGCTTTGTTCCAGAGCACAGTTTCATGTCCTTGCTAACAAATTTGGTGAATTTGGGAAGACACCGGTACTCTTATAGCTCATTCTAGAATGATGTTTACATAAAATCCCTGAAAGAAATAAATGATGGAATGTTAGTGAACAAATTAAATACACCATTTTCCCAGGGAATTCATGGGTGTCCTATTATGCTTGTTTGCTTGCTCCCTGCATTCATTCATTCAAAACTACCGGTGCTTGTCATGCATCAAGCCTAGTTCTGTACTATAAAACAGCAGCAAGAAAAGATGGACCATGTAAAAGTTCTCATGGAATTCACAGCTTAGAGAGTGGACATAAATAATTAACAAGTTCACAAATAAATAAGCTTATAGGACAGTAATGAGACTATGGAAATAGGAGTAGAATAGAGTGAAGGACAGAGGTAGAAGGATGGAAAGGAGTTCTATTTACAGCCACCCCAAAGAGCAGAGCAAAGCAAGCCAACCCTACTGTCTGGAAGCGTTGGTTTCTAAACCTGATACAAAGTCCAAGGGAGTTCGTCAGAGCTCTGGGAAATGGCCCATTCTCTAGGCAGGGCTGACAGGAACAGGTAACAGCTGCTGAACCAGGAAGGCTGAGCCCAGGAACCGATGCCGGCATCCCAGTGCAAGATCCCAGGAATAACAGACAGAGGGACTGCATGGGAGGCTGCGTGTGGACAAGATCATTCCTGTCACCCGGGCTGCCGCATGTGGAAGCTGGTGGAGTGGGGAGAATACGTCTCCAGACAGTGGTGTCACCCGCAGTCACCCTGGGCACTTTCCTGCAGAAATGAACAGCTCCCAGAGAATCCAGCAGACTCACAGCCTTACAGGGAAAGGTGCCAGAATATAGTAAGTTTTGGACTTCGGAGCTGATTTCCAGACTCTGAAGGTATTCCAGTTTACATTCTAGTTTAGGGCACTGTGGAAACAAGTAAGGCACCACAGGGGATGGGGCTAGGGCTGGGGATGGGGAGAAGCTGCTGAATGGTGGGAAATGGATCCCTGGCTGGAGCCAAGGCAGGAGGTCTTGCCAGAGGTGAAGCCGGCTAGGAAATTGTTAGGTTCATGCCCCTGTGTATGTTGCACAAGTCTGCAGCCCTAATGAAAGTGCTGTGGCTTCTAAACAGGCTCCTTAGAGGAATGCTTCTTTGAGCAAGCCAGCCCATATTCTGGAGAGGGCTCAGTGAAGACACCGCTATGATAACCCTTTCAGAGAGAGAGCAGAGAGGTTTGCAAGAGGTAAAGGTAAAGTATAACAAGGCTACTGTCAGAAAGGAAAGACACTAAAGAACGGACAGAATCAGAAGGGAAAGAGAAATGCTGAAAACAGAAAGAAGTGGGCTTTCAAATTAGGAAGATCTGAGTCTGAGAGAGAGTAATCAAAGGATCTATTCATCAGTATAATTACAGTGAGATAATCATTAAAGATGACACACTGTAATATTTGTTAGCATTTCCTATGTGCTACGTGTTGGTTGTTGTGCTAAGGGTTTAATGTACGTTATATCATTTAGTGTCCACTGAATGTTACGATTTCAGTGATACTTCTAGATGGGAAATGGATTTTCAGATAATCTGAATAACTCTCCCTAGATTGCACGGCTGTTAAACAGTGCAGAAACATCCAAACCCAGACTACCTGGCCTTGGAGATTTCACCAGGAAGTGATCCATTCAGTGAATGCAGGTGACCGTTCCTGCAGAAGTCACTGTAGGCTTCAGACTGGAATTTCCCAGGCTCTTCTGAACCTGCAGAATCCTCTGCGTAGAGCCTGGAGATCTGCATTTCAAAGATCCTTGGGTAATTTGAAAAGATTTCATCATTTAAAAACCCTCAGTTAAAGGGTTCCTGAGCAGGTCATGTGGGCTAGGTAGGAGGGTTTAGAAGAACCCAAGGGCTTTAGATCAGCAAGATTATTAAGGAAGGGAGGAAGGGAGGGAGAGAAGGGACGGGAAGGGTAGGGAATGGAAGGGAGGGAGGGAGGAGGAAGGAAGGAAGAGAGGAAGGGAGGAAGGGAGGAAGGGAGGAAGGAAAGAAGAAAGAAAGAAAGAAAGAAAGAAAGAAAGAAAGAAAGAAAGAAAGAAAGAAAGAAAGAAAGAAAGAAAGAAAGAAGGAGAAAGGCACATCCAAAAGGAAAGAAATGAGGGACAAGACCTTCCCAGAATGTAGCAAGGACTCCACTTACACAATAATGCTAATGGTTGTTTATCTGGATGTTACTGGGGTAAACAAAGCCTGCCTCTCCCTGCCTTCCCCAGGGACCTGACTGAGCACCGTGAAGTCAGGAAGGAGACTGGAAAGAAAACTGTATAATGAATGTAGAAGACCAAGAAGAATGAAGTTTCCCAACTCAACAGAGTTTAGCCTCAGGGAGCAAGAAAAAGACATCGAGAAAGGGCCAAGGATGTCAACTCCAAAGTCTAACTACACTTTATCAAATTTTCTGACAATTGCTGAGATGTGGGGAGGTCACAGCATGGATGGCATTCTCACTGGTGTGCTAGCAGCTTCCTCTCTCAGCAGAGAGGCCCAAATGATTTTCCTGGCCCTGTGGACTAATCCTGAGAAGGGCAAGAAGGGCCTTCCAGTCTCTGGCATTTTTGCATTCCCAGGCTCCCAGGTTAGAGGGGTCTTAGCCTTGACTCTGCCTCTGTGAATCCTGTACAATGTTCTTTGTGCCACTGGCTTCATCAAAGAATGAAGTCTCAACCAAGGAACCATAGTCTGTAGGCAGGAGGTACAGGGGTGATGAAGAGGTGAACTTTCATCTTCCTACAGAGGGGTGCCTTTGGTCTTCCCCTTCCTGTCTTTCTGCTAGGCTTGGGGTGGAAGAGTGGGTCATGGTGAAGGAAGGGCAGCCACTGCCCAGCCCCCACAGGCCAAAGGCTGTTAGGCTGTACACAGAGCCACTTTGGAACCAGTAACCAAGCCCCCAGGCTGCAGTTCTTTGAAGTCCCTTCCACAAGAAGTTGGAGGGTGGAAGGCAACAGGTCAGTCTCCTGAAGAAGGCACAAGCAGTCCCCATAGGCCCTCACCTCTGCTTTTGCATATTGGGACTTTTCCTAGTCTTGTCACATTGGGAGGGAGCACCCTAGTTTGAAGGAGACGTTTTGGCCAAAAGCATATATCTATATCTTACTGGGTAAAATATGCCACAGGGCAGAACTGAGCCAACTAAAGCATTTCTACTACACACTGACACACAGATGCGCATACACACAGCACACTTGGGTGCTGTGCCTCCCAGGGACCCAAACGAGTTATACTCAGGACACGCAGGCCAGACACACACATAGGCTCATGTGTGAAACAGAACACTGATTGGAAGACTGAGTAAATACAGGGTCACTCTGTGAGGGCCAAGCATTTAGATTGGCATTTGGTGGAACAATCTCTTTCAGGAGTGAGCAGAGTTTCCAGAGGTAGCCCAGCTCCCAGAAAACCACACTCCAGCTGTCAAGCATCAACTGGGGAGAAGGCCATGAACCATCCAAATTACTGTGGGAGCATGCCTCAGCCCATCAACAGGTTCAATTATCTGTCCTCTTACACATAGCGTCTTCTTCACTATAACACAGAGTACCCACCAGATCACTCAGACACAGCCTCCTCATGACACAGGGCATAACATCATGCTGACCATTCAAAAGAGGCCCACACTCCAACAAGCAAACAAACCACACGGAAATGTTCCCCAGGACAGCAACACGTATGGTGACCAGAGAAGCAAGGCAGAGTAAACCATCCTCACACAACATGCCTGCAAGTGTCCCACAGCGTGTGTCCTTGGTTTTGCACCCCTACTTCCAAAGAGTGTTTGAATTATTAGAGGTGTTTTTCAATTGGTCCTTATGGCAACAGCAGAAATACAGTGTGAGAGACTGCTCAAATAGAGGTTGATATAATGTGTTCCTTGTCTCATCCTCCCATCCAAGAAGACCACAGAAAGGTCCACCAGTTCATTAGCGGCCTGGACTTGTGTAAGGTGAGGCGGGGGCAGGCTGCGGTTGATGATGTTGTATTGGTAACATGCAGGGCGACTGAGCGCCCGAGTGAGCAAATGTGAGGACAGCCAGAAGGAACATTACTTCTTGCCAAAAGTGAAGCCATCTCATAAAAGGAAGAAAGCAGCCCAGGAGGGAGGCAGCGGGGGCACGCACTCTGGGTGAGGTAGTGTGGGAGTAGAGAGACTGGAAACCCAGCAGGAAAGCAGAAGATTCCATCAGCGGGAATGGGGGAGGGCAGCTTGGCATGAAAAGATACATGCCCAGTGATCACTAGCTTCTGAGTGGTTGCCATGGTTGCCAAGGGGGAAAGCATCAGAAATAACACTACAGAGCTTCAATGTCTACTTAGGAGTACGTGAAGTTGTCTGCGTGGCCTGGGTACATTTCAGAAGGTAAAAAACAAAAAAGAGCAAGTTACCACTCAGGACCCCAAGTGATGGCTTCCATTGCAATACAAATCTGCCCCAAACAAATTTTAAAAACAAAACAAAAAAGTCTCCTTTTAGTTCACACACCAACCGACGCACCATACTTTGATCTCTATCCCCGAGGTTCTAAAGGAAAGAATGTCACTGTGGTATGGATTCCTTTCACAAACAACTTGACATAGATATAAGAATTAAAAGGTCAGGAATGATCAGAAAAGGATCAAGCAGTCAGACAAACAGTGCAACGAGCCTTATTGTGTCTTTGATAAAAAGTATACAGATTTTGATAAAAAAAAAGTACCCCTGCAAATAGGGGATGGGGTGGGGGTACATTTATTCCACCCTGGCTGGACACAATGCCTGATGAAGGCTTCCCAGAGTAGGCAAGGTTAGTTCTAAAGGATGAGTTGGGTTGGTTTGCTGAGTAAATGGAGGAGGGCAGTTTTGCTACTGGAAGGAAGTGTTTCAAGTGGAAAGGATGATCCAGTCAAATGCTCAGAGGCTGGGAGCACACAGCAGGTTGATGGAACTGGGAAGACCAGTAGGTGAGGCGGTAGCAATGGTGACAGGTGAACACCAGCCAGGTTATACGGACAGGGCCTGTCAGCTCCCTTAAGGTCCTAAAAGAAGGAAACAGCTTTTCTAACTGCATTGGACCTAGTGCTGGAGATTGAGGGCATTCCAGTGTTGCTACACGAGTGGCTGTGTAGAGGAGCTTGCCAAGTTAGAGGGAAGGTGGGATTCTTTAAAATTGTAGTCTTCACACTGCAGAAAGAACAGACTTTTCAAACAACAGTGCTGGGAAAATTGGGTCGCCACAGACACAAGACTAAAACTAGACTGGATTTCTTGCTAGTTGTAAAAATCAAATCAAAATGTATTAAAGATATAAATATAAGACCAAAAACTATGAAGCTACCAGAAGAAACCATAGAGGAAATGCTTCAAGGAATAGGCAAGAATATTTTTGGACAAGACCTCAAAAGCATAGGATACAAACAAAAGGAAAAATAAACAAATGGTATTATATCACACTAGAAATCTTCTGCATAGCAAAGGAAACAATCTTTGTGGTAAAGTGACAACTTATGCAATGGGAGAAAATATTTACAAATATTAGCCCTCTGACAAGAGGTTAATGTTTAGAATGTAAGAAACTTCAAAAACTCAATATCAAAACAAAACAATTTAAAAATAGGCAATATATATTTCTTAAAAGAAGACATGCAGTGGTATAAAATATATTTGAAAAAATATAAAAAACGTTCAACATCACTAATCAGCAGGAAAACGCTAACCCAAACACCCCAAAGATACCACCCTCACTCCAGTAAGAATGGCTATCACCAAAAACATGGGAAATAAAAAAGGCTGGTGAGGGTGAAGAGAAAAGTGAACCTTTGCACATTGTTGCTGACAATGTAAATTAGTGCCATTATCATGAAAAACAATGAAGATTTCCTTAAAAACTTACAAGTGAAACAAAATAGAACTACCACATGATCCAGCAACCCCACTACTGCATATATATATATATCTAGAGAAGTGAAATGAATACTGTCTTGGTTACTTTTCTCTTGTTGTTTGACACCCAAAGTTAATGGAGGAAAGGTTTATTTAGCTCACAGTTTATAAAGGTTTCAGTCCATAACCAGCTGACTCCAAGGCAGGGTGGCTGATGGCAGAAGGGCAACAGTTCATGGTGACAAAAGATGCAAAAGAGAGAAAGACCCATTCTGCTCCTTATATTGTACGCAGGCTACTCACCCTTCAGTGGATACAACACTCAAACTCTTAATCCCAGCATTGGACCATGACTCAATCACCAACTCTAGATTCACCTACCTCCAAAGAAGCCTAAGACTGCACGAGGCTTTGGGGGACACCTAGACACAAACCATAACAAGTATGTCACAGAGACATCTGTACTTCAAAATATCACATGGCACTCCATTAATACTTTATTCTCACTCATGTGAAATATATAAAAGGTGGTCTTAGAGAACTTGAGGGTGAAATGGTAGTTACCAGAGGCTGGGAGAGTAGGGAGAAGGAGAGATATTTTATGTATCTATTAAAGAAAAAAAATACAAAAATATACCAAATAAAAATACCAAATAAAATCATGGTCTCCATTACTTTTCCATAATGGCTCTTGAAAGATAGAAACTCTAAAGAGAAACTAACCGACTAACTGAAGGACTGTTATGTCACTAGAATTTTCTCCAGTTTTACTTTTGATAGCATTGTGTAAACAGAAAAGACTAATGCTGGAGGGGAATAATGGCTCCCCAGAAATTCTGCGTAGAAGGCAGTCTCAGTAATAACATGAAATATCTACGCTGAAGATGTGTTTAACTTCTTAACTGGCTGGACCTAGAACTCATGAGCTCCAAGTCAGGCTTCTTCTGAGCTCAAGTCAATCTTATTCGGGGAAGTACCAACAGAGAGAAACTCCATAGTTTATGATTTGATGGTAGATTTCTTGATCCCTTCTCTCTCATTCTCTATACTGACTCCCATCCAACCTTCATGGTCTTGCTGTTAGGTCATGGTAAGAATGGGGGTCTCCTTAAAGCCTGTGCTTCCCCACTAACAAGCCCTCAATCAAGAACAAAAAATTCTATTATAAAATCTGGAGTCTGAAATACTACACTGTAATTTCAGACTTACCACTTCTTAACTGCATGACTCGGGGTCATTTACTTCATATCATAATATTCAACACCCCCATTTTTGCAGTGGAGATTCTCATGATACCCCTTAAAAGGGACACACAGGTCACAGTGAAGGCTGAGTTTGCTAAAGTATATGGAATGTTCAGCATAGAGCCCAGCATAGTCACAATCAATGATAGTTTTAACTAATTTTAATTATTACTATTGCTTGTAGTAGTGTCAATGTTAAAATTTTCAAATTTTCTTGAGGCTGAGAAGCCACATGTTTACTCATAAATAGATATTTGGCTGCACAAAAAAGATGCTGATAGGATATATTTTGCCTACATGTTGTCAAGAGAGCTCACAAAGCCAAGATAAAACCACACACCAGTCACATGAACAATCAATACCATCAGGAAGGAGAGGGGCTGCCAGAGACTGCCTTATGCTTTCCTTTTCAAAGTGGTGGGAGTGGTGGTGGTGTTAGCGTACACTGCAAGATAAATTGTGTGAAGTGGTAAAAATGCAATATGTCTTTTCACCAATCCTGGGCAAACACACACTGCCAGGAATGACAAGATGACAAGGAAGCCACCCAGGGAACAGGGGAGTTGTTTCTCAAACACATCAACATAAGGCACTTTCCACGTATGTCAGCACCTGGTCAGATCTCTGTGGTGCCAGGAATTTCACATAGTATATATGTCATGAGACAAGAGTAAAGATAGAACTTTTATAGGCTTTGGGTTCCTGAGTGTTTATGGTGTTGTTCAAATTAGAGCTGCTGAGAAACCAAAGTCATGAAGGGGTCCACCTAAACATCAAGGGCCTAGAAACTACATGAAGAAAAGTCTGCCATGAAAGAGAGTGTGCAGTCCAGGTCTGAAATGAGTTAGATCGCTCACAGTTTATGTGTATGGCTTCACCAAACTAGCTTTATGCTATGTATGTTCCACTGTAGTATTAGTTGGCTTTCCCATTGCTAAACACAACACCCAATATGTATAATTTAAAAGAGGACAGGTTTAATTTGAATCATATTTAAAGGGGGTTCAGACAGGTCCATGGTCAGCTGGGTCTAAAACAGGGACATCATGTTGGAAGGGCATGATAGAGCAAAACTGCTAAGTCCATGGATACCAAGAAGCAGTGAAAAACAGCACCAGAGAAGAATGGGCATAGGGCCAGATATAGACCGAGAAGCTAATCCTTCAAGTTCCACCCAGACACACTGTTATGGTTGATACATTGTGTCAACTTGGAGAGTCTAGAGGTTTGGCTGAGTGAGTCAGCAGAAAGCCAGGGTGCTTACTTTGTATACATCCTGAGCCTGTGCAAGAGGAGGGCATGGAGATTATGTGAGTGCTGCATGCCTCCTGGTTGGGGGAGCCAGTTTACAATATAAGGGAGGGAAAGAGGTTGCCTGCTGCTATTCCTCCCTTTTTGTCTTGTTTTTGCTGTGCTCCGCTGCCATGAACGTTTGCCCCCTGCCATGAGCCACTCTGCCTCTGAGCCAGCCAAGTATGGACTGAAACCTCCACAAACTGTAAGCTAAATAAACCTTTCCTTCCTTCATTTTGGGCATTGGGTATTTTGTCTCAGCAACAAAAGTAACCAAGATACACACTCAGAAGTGTGCTCTACCATTCTTTAGGGCAGGGCCCAAAGCCAATCAAGGTGTTGCTCTACCCTAAGCACCACGGGTGTTTTGACTTTTACATTTAAACATGTAGTTTGGAAAGTGTGATGATTACTTTTCTGTGTCATCTCAGCTAAAGGATGCCCAGGTAGCTGGTAAGACTTTAGTTCTCAGGTGTCTATAGATTATTTCTGGATAAAATCAGCATTTGAATCAGTACTCAGAGTAAAGAGCACCCTGACCAAGGGGAGTGGACTTCATCCAACCTGTTAAGATACATAGCAGAACCAAGAAGCAGAGAAAGGAATACCCACTTTCTCTACTTGAGCTGGGACATCCATCTTCTCCTCCCCTCAGACATTGTGATTCTGGCTCTCAGGCCTTTGGACTTGGGTATCAGACTGTGGACTGACTATACTATTGCATTTCCTTGCTCTTAAACTTGCAGAGGCAGAATGAGAGACTTCGTGGCCTCCATAACTACTCAAGCCATTTCCCATTACACACACACACACACACGCACACACACACACACACGCATACACACACACAAATCATTATCTGCTTTTCAGTCAGTATGAGTATAAATTATCCTGCAGTAAGAAAAAATAAAAACATCAAAACCCTAGTGGTTTATAATAGTCAAGGGTAGGCACCCATTAAATGCTGTGACAATTTATCACCCTTCTCTCCGAAGAGATGGTATCAGTTCATAATCCTAAGTGCAACGTAGGAAGACCCCATTTCCCCATGGGTCCTATGCTTTAGGGAAAAACAGCACAAGAGCGGGCCAATGAGAAGTGTGTCTTGCCAAAGTCGTTAGTCTGGTGCCCTCTCCTCCAAGCTCTGCTCTTGTCTTGTGCCCACCCAGGCAGTGTTTTTAGATAAAGCCCATTTGCAAACAATGAATGACTGCTAATTGCACTGTGTCCTGTTGGTTCCAGACCTGTAGATTCAAGAAGGATGATTCCCGAGGGGACTGGCGTACTGGCCAAAGGAAGAGTCTCCAACTCCATCCTTCCCACTGTGCAAATATGTACTTCACACAGTCATCAAGGCTTTTGTTTTCATAACTTTGTCATTTGCTTTGTGCAAAACTAAGTGGAGAAGATGAAGAAGAGGATGACACAAAGAACATTCTTCAGAAATCGCCTCCTTTTGTTCTGAAGTTTTAATTACCACAGATTACTTTTATCTCCAAGGAAACTGCCTCAGTTCTGAGAACAGATGCTCCCAGCCTCATTTGACCTGCACATGGCCGTGGGATAAAACGGAAATGCAGGGCTAAAGCTCCTGAAAAACCATAAGGAAATCATCCCACCAGCAGACAGCATCTGTCCACATGAGTACTTGGGATGCCCTCGCAACAGTGACAGTTTCCAGGAATCAGACAGACACAGCCTGTGTCATCCAGCACTGATGACAACTGATGGCCCTTCGCTCTATCTCTCCCATCAATGCTAAAACTCCCCACTCCAGGGTCAGCAGAATCCTACCAACTTCCTCTGCTGTCCCTCATGGTGGCCCCTGCATTACGCTTAGCCACCGTCTCTGGGCTGGAACCCTGCTGCACCTCTACCAAGGGAGATGAATGCAGAGACAGTGGAACCACCCCCCCCCCTTAGGCACTCTGCTTCTTCATGGGGGACCCAGAGAGTTCTTCTTCCTGAGTCACACACTGAGAAATGTGGATGACAGCAGCTCTCCAGCTGAGATGCTGTGCAGATGAAATGAGGTTTTCATGCGAAGCTCACACACAATAAGGCACCACAAAACATCTGACCCAGCACAGCACAGAGTAAATTAATTACCACCATGTCCTTCTTTCCGTGTCCACTCTTTCCTCTCTAACCCTCTTCCTATTACCTCAGTAAAACTAATGTACTTGACTCGGACTTGCTTGCCTTCTTATCTCTCAAATTCTGTAGTGCATTCCCAGTGAAAATGTGTCGTTCATTCATTCATTCATTCAGTTTTATTTCATAGGCCTATCTAGCATAGGGGCTAATTTTGGCATCTGTCAGAACTATGTTGGTGTTCAGAAGTTACTTGATGTGTAACCTTGAAGGTACTAAAACTCACCAGCAATACTTTCTTCAGCTCTAAAATTATAAGTAAGAGATCTACCCCATCAGGAAGTGTTTGAAAAATTGAGTTTGCATAAATTGCTGTATCTGGGAAACTTGTTCAAAATGAGGATTTTAACAATATTTATATGTACATATAAGGATAGCTGGAATAGGTGTATTGCTGATGTCTGTGGTTTATTGAGAGGAATAGTCAATGCTTAAGATTTTATTTTTTCTTGACCAATTTCACACGCTTGAATTTGGTAATCAGAATAACTGATCTGAAAACAATATGCAGTATAAGAACCACTGCTGAACTTCTACCATCTTGTATGGTGAAGCTCTGCACATTTCCAATGTTTTTTTAATTTTGTTTTTTACTTGTTACTGTCTCTGAATGTTTGATCAATCTTACATTCTTATGTCTAATGAACTGAGCAGCTTCATTGAAGATAACAGTATGTAATGTACTTTCCACTGCACTGGCTGTGGGGATCAGAAGCACGAACCATAGTGACATTGCCATTTACCCACTGAGGACAAACAGAAGGAGAAACATGGGAAATGGGCGTATATCCTCTTGCAGAACAGACCTGTTTGTTTCCAAGTGGCCAGTTTTTCTTACCCAGTGGAAATTCTGAGCATGGACACAGAAAATAAAACCCTACAAAGACAGAAAATAAAAGGGACTGTATGCTTTTATTTGAGACATTCATTCATTCAACAAATATACAGGGCACTGATCATGTGCCCAACATACTTCTAGGTCCTAGGATGGATAGATAGATAGATAGATAGATAGATACCTTTTCCTTTCCTTTCCTTTCCTTTCCTTTTCTTCTTTCCCTCATCACAGTTGTTTCTTCCTTTGAGCAGTGTCTTTCCGTTTCATAGTATCTATTGTATATTTTGGGTTGTGTTTACTCTTTGAGGTTCTCAAGCTAGGGAGACAATGTGATATTTGCACACGTGGGTCTGATTTATTTTAATTATGAGTGTGGACTTTAGTTGCATCTGTTTACCTATACAAGCCTTGAGTTGGTCTTTTTTAATAGCTGAGTAATACTCTATTGCATAAAAATACCACATATTTTTTATCCATTCCTCAGTTGATGGGCATTTGAGTTGTTTCCAAGATTTAGCTACGACAAATTGTGCTGCTATAAACATGGGTGCACATGTATTGCTGTGGTATGAGGTTTTAATTCTTCTTGAAACCCTGTATCATTTTATTGTTTTTGCTTTGTTTTGTTTTTGTCTATGTTGCTGGTATTTTGCTATTGTTCTTTTTTATTATTCTCTTTAAAATAAAAGTGGTAGCTAGTAAAAAAAATAAAATAATAAAGATTTTTTTGACCCTCCACATTTGGCAAGTTCTTGGGTAGGGGCTAGAAAACTGTTACTTGTAACCAAATCCCCACAGGACTCACCTATCATATTTTGAGAAATCTGCTTAAATTTTTCTTTTTTCTTGACCAGTTTCACACGCTTGAATTTGGTAATCAGAATGACTGATCTGAAAACAATATGCAGTATAAGAACCATTGTTGAACTCCTGCCATCTTGTATGGTGCAGCTCTGCACATTTCCAATGTTTTTTTAAATTATTATTATTTTTTACTTGCTACTGTCTTTGATTATTTGATCAGTCTTACATTCTTATGTCTAATGAACTAAGCAGCTTCATTGAAGACAACAGTATGTAATTTTAACAATCTGTAATCTTTCTGTCGTAGGATTAGTCCAGTTACTAGTGCTTGGCAGATATTCATATTATCCATTATAATAATCAAAACACGACCAGGCCAATCAAAATGTGTTTGGAGTCCCTACCATACTGGACATTTTGGTGGGTATTGGGGTATATGAGTGACCAAATCAACACAGTCCTGCCAGGGAGTCTGGGAGGACAGGCAGATATTAAACAACTTTTCTTTATTTTATTTTTTGTTGTTTTGAGGCAGGGTCTCACTATGCAGTTCAGGCTGGCCTTGAACTCACTTTGTAGTCTAGGCTGGTCTCAAACTCAACGATACTCCTGCCTCACCCTCCCGAATGCTGGGATTACAGGCGTGTGCCATCACACCCAGCTTTTTGAACCAATTTTCTAACAAGCATGAAACATAAGGTTCCTAAATCATTGGGAAAGTGGTTCATATATTACTTCCCCACTTGACTCCCAAATCCCAGTACCTTTCACTTCCACCCTTCTAAGCACCTCCTCCTGAACACCTAGGCAGTGGTGAGGCGGAGTGGGCACCCTTGCCAGAGAAAGCCAACTATTAGAAGTCCCGAGCCTTTTGTGAACCACGTGACTTCACACAGTAATTTGAAATTGCCCATGTTGGATGTATTTGTACCACAGAAGTCCACAAATGCTACAGATCAAGGCCTTGCCCTCAACCCCAGAGCCCACTGTTAAACATTCACTAGCACAAAGAACACACAGGTTATCTGCCACCATTCCCTGCCCTCCGCCTTCTTCCCACATTCCTTGGACTAGGCTGACCCCTTCTCCACACTCTAAGTCCAACTGACTGTCTCAGAAGCACCGAGATGAAATCTCATGCCATGTTTAGGTTGTTCCCCTGGGAGAGTGGTTGAATGCCAGTTCACCAATCCCGCTGGCAAGGGTGCTAGGCTTCATAATGAATCCCACCTGATAGGCACACCCTCTGCCTCTTGGTGGAGGAGGAGGGAATTTTCCCTCCAGCGACAATGATGGGAGTTTTCTCAGTGTCCTTCTAAAAGGTCCACTCCCTGTCCACTCCACCACTGGATTGCTCTCTGGGGCGGAAAAGGCCATTTCTGAAAGTCCCTTCCACAGGTTGGGGCATGTAGGTGACATCACCAGCCAGGTATCTCTCTGTGGTCCAGGAAGCGGGTGCAGCCAGCCTTGCTAGGCCCTAGCAGGAGGTCTGCTGATCAGATCACTGGTTGGCCACATTATGAAAAATTCTTTTCCCTTGTACAGAACATTCTCTCCTCCACAGATTCCTTCTGATAGAAACGCAAAAGGAGAAACGCCAGGCCATAGGATTTAAACAGAAGGGCCTTAGACCATTTATCTCACACTTCAGCAACTTTGCAGTTTATATTTGTAAACCTCACTTATTTACTTGTCCTGTTTTTGTTACAGTAAACTCATTTAGAGTCACCACATAAAAGGGTTTTGTTTACATGGCCTCTGCTTTCAGTTTAGATTCCTGGTTGAGACTATCAAAATGAGCCCAGTTTTATTCTCCCAAGGGGTAAGTAAAGTTCTGAGCCCTCCAGACCTGGGTAACATGCCCATGATTTTGTACAAAAGGCCCAGCGCGTGGCCAGGGGAGGGTGGGGAGGCTTCGAAGGAATCTGTGAGAGACCCAGCATTGGAGTCTCTCCAGTCACGCTTCCCTGGGCCCTGGAGTTTAGGGCTTAGGGTTTGCCGATGCTTTCTGGCCTGGAAACCTGAGAAGGTTCCCTCAGGATGGAGCTGAGAGCTTGAAGGAAGGTTCCCAGGTCTACATCTACCCATTTATGCCACATGAGGGACCCCAGGGGACAGCACTTCCCATACACACTTGTGGGACACTGTTGAATCCACTTATCATACAGGGCAAGGTCTCTATACATACACGGAAGTCAAAAGAAGGCTGACTAGGCATTTTACTCCATGGAATATTACATGACGGGTAAAAAAGAATTAGTGTATATGAAGATTCAGAAAGGGCAAAACCTCTGGGTCACATGGTTCAGTTACAAAGCATATGTGCAACAGAATGTCATTTTTATTTTCTAAATGACCTCAATGACAAGGGCATTTTGCTGAATGAAAGGAAAAGCAATCGCAAATGTTTGAACACTATGATTCCATGTATATGCCATTGTGAAAATGGTAAAATTACAGAGCCGGAGAGCAGACCAGTAGTCAGCTGAGCTTCCAGAAGAGTGGCAATAGTGGGTCGGGGAGGAGATGTGACTATAGAGGTCTAAGTAATGGAGTAATTAGAATAATTTGTTGATGGAATAACTCTGTATCTTCACTGGGGTGATGGTTACACAACAGATGAAATACAGAATGATACACGTATGTTTTACCAATGTACTTTTCTGGGTTGGACCTCTGGGAACAGCTGTAAGAATACAGGAGCCTGTTGTATCATTTTCGTAACTTCTTTTGAATATACGATCATTTCAAAATATCAGTTAAAAGTCTCAAAACAGAACTGGGGATGTAGCTTAGTGGCACAGTGCCTACCTAGCAAGTACAAGGTCCTGAATTCAGTTTCTGGTACCTAAAAAAAAAGGTCTCAAAACAATGCCACATATTAAATAGATATTTCATATAGAAAACACACTAAAAAGGATATTCGCCATGACAGTTTCTGTCTTGATTATGCCATAAGAAGAATATTTGGGGTTGGGGACACATCAGAGAATGCTTAGTCTTATCTGTAATGTTGTGATATTTTTTCCAACAGAATGCATTTGTGTATTTCTGTGTGTGTCATTTAAAAAAGCATTATAAACTTTGTAGAGTCAGCCAGAATCAACAAGTACGGACTTGAACATTTGCCGTGTGCCAAACACTGGTGTTGGAACAGTGAGCTGCCAGCTACAGGCCCTGTCCTCATGAAGGAATAGCCCAGCTATGCAAACAGCCATCCAACAGATGGCCAGCACCTGACGGCTGCCAGGACCGAGCAGCATCACGAGCTACAAAAACACGGAGCAGGGAGCCTAGGATTCGTTTCTGTAACCTCCCCAGCCACCTTGTGCCCAGTAGCTGTTCATTCCTCACTCACTCACTCATCAGGGATTTGCAAAGCCCCGCAGGCCCACCCTGGGGAGCTGGAGATGGATAAACAAATTTCCTGCCTCGGTTAACAAAAAGCACATCCAAGAGATTGCCCGGCAGTGAGTCTAGGCGATGCATTTGCTGTCAGGGAAGCCTCTAAAAACAGAAAGGGAAACGGGTTGACCCCCTGGGACCAGAAAGAATAAAAGAACAAGGCAGAAAGAACTCACAAAAGCCAATTGTTCACTTTTCTGGGATTCTGGGAACCCAGTTTTAAACACAGTCATTTCTAAAAGATAAATTATACATAGTTATACTTAAATAGCTTAAATACAAAGATAATAGTCAAGAGCCATTACCTCCAAAAGGTTTTGCTCTATTTAACCAATATCAATATTCTTGTGGTTACTGACACCTTTGGTACCTATACATTGAAGACACCACAGTGTACCTCTGCCCAGTTCTGCATGTTCTGCCAGTGCCATGTGGGTAACACAGTAGCAGCGAATCAGTTATGGTAGGAATATTTATACTGCAGAGATAAGCACAGGCCCCAACTCAGAGCAGCTCTGAGCAAACAGCAAACACCCCACCAGGGTCAAGGGTTTAAAATAATAGACTTCAGTGGAGCTAGGCTTGGGTGTGAATCCTGCCTGCTTCTCCCACTCCACAATGGGGGACTTTGACAAGCGACCTTGCTCGGACTCATTTTTTCTCACCTGTAAGATAAGGTATAGTGGTCACCTCACAGGGGTATTGCACAGAATTAAGAAAAGGCATGTGATGCGCATAACACAATTTTAGAATTAGTAGATAATCAGTAGTAATAAAAATCACTCATTTTGCCTAAACTCAACAATTCTATAGGTGAATTTGATAATTCCTACTGTACAGAGGAGAAAAGGAAGCAAGCATCAGGCAGGTGATAGGACTGGTGTAGGACAGGGATATAGCTCAGCAGCATAGCACCTGCCTGGCAAGTGTGAGGTCCTGAATTCAATTCCCAGTACCAAAAAAAAAAAAAGATTGTCTTGATTTGTTTTGATTTGTGCTAGAGCCAAGACTGGATCCTTTCTACCCACACTCACTGCCCCAAGAACACACAAATATAAAGACACACATACTCTGCCTCAAATATACATTCATCCATACGCACACAGAGAGACCATTACAACACTCAAAGGGAACCATCCAGTTTATTTGTGTAATGTGTATTTTCTAAGTACTAATCAAGCAATTACTAGATTCCAGGCATTGTTTTCAGCTCTGCATGATGGGTTTTTTCCCTAATTTTCCCATTACTATATTTCTAATTAGCCTATTTGGCTTTAACTTGCACAACAACAATTTTGGACCCAGTTTTAGAAAAATACTGAAAATAACCATGGGAATTGCTATTAAAACAAGAGAGCTTGAGTACACACATTCATTCCCATGATCCCCTTCCCAACTGACCACAGTGGTAGTCAGCGATAAAAGGAGGCATAAACCTACAGGACCACGAGAACAGGACTTCTGACTGCGGCAAGCAAGATGTCAAAAGAACCGAGAGACAAGAGTTTTCAGAATGAAAGGGGACACCGAGTACACAGCACAAGTAATTTTTTTCAAAGTCACAGTAAGACAAAGAGAAGGTTCTAAAAGCTTTGCAGGAGGGATAGCTCATGTTACAGAATGGAGGCACACAGAATAGCAAAACCAGTGCAATTATTTTTAACAAACCCAGGAAATAAAACCAGGAAAAAAAAGATTTAGAAACTCTCTGAGCTGATGATAAAGGGGGAGGGTGGAGTGTGGGAAATTGCCCGATGGAGGCCACGGGGGTGTGTTCAGTAATCAAGGACTTATTCTAATTACTCATCAGAACCTACCTCGCTCTCAAGATGTGGCTCCTTTGGGAGGGCTCCAGGACTTTGGTACAAACTATAATGACTCCAAAGTCTCCTCCTTAAGGAATTGGAAGGTTCACCTCCAAAATTCAATGCTGCCCTCCCGCAGAAGGCGCCAGGTTTTGGCTGGGCCCAGGTAGAAAATCCACTGTGCAACTCCGCATCATTCCTCGGGTAGCTCAGCCATGCACATCCTTGGGCGGGGGGCCTTGGCACTCCTCACAAACCGTGGGTCCAGATGAATGCCTAGGGGCTCTCATGGAGGCAAAGCCATCAGCACTTGTTTCCCATTGCCACCAAGACACCCCGGACTCCCAGTGACCTCCACCTTAGGTGTGCAATCCCTCCCTGCCTTTAATACTGTCAATATGGTTTTGCCCAAAATAAGACAGACACCCAAACAGCTGGGCTGCTGCCAGCCCTTCCCTCCCCCACCTCCCTTCCACGCTCTGCACCACTTTTCATTCTCAAAACACAGATCTGTCTATCTACACTTTATTGCTTGCAAAGTTCAAAGGTTTTGCCACCCAAAGGCAATAAAATGCCAACTGTCAGCCTTAGCACCTGTGCCCCTCTCCAGGCCTCCTAACATACGTTAGTCCAACCACAGTGGACTCCCGCTCCTGTGGAGAAGTACCTTCTGCCCAGGTCCACACCTTCTGGCCTTTGCATGAGCTGGTTCTGGTTCTCAACAGTCCATTCCTTCTGCCCATGGTTCAAGTTCTCCCCCACCCCCTAGGCTTCTGTCATCCACCCATCAAAGTTCTCAGAGTTTAGACTTTGTGCAAGTTCAAATGAGTTCACTGCAAAAGAGGCTCAGGCTTTCTTCCAAGGAGACTGGCAGATGGGGACTACAGAGTATAGAAGTATGAATTCCTCGCAACCTTCACCAGAGAGGTGAGCATTTCATACTAGTCCCAGGGCCAAGTGATAAATTAGGAGCATCTAACTTATGCAAAGAGATTTCTGAGCACTTCCATATCTTTGTCTTCAGAGATTCAGGGTGTTGTTGGTTAGTCAAGGTCACTGAGAGGAAGAACCTTTGTTAGCCAAATACGCATGAGTCTGTACTTGACTCACACTGTTCCACTTCTAGTTAAAACACTGTCCTGTGTATTTCTTTACAGTGAACAGTGAAAAACCTCATGGCCCAATCAATAAATTGGGAGCACCAGCCAGCAAAAGAAAGAGTTCTAGCAGAGCCAAAGGACTATGACCACAGCACAGGGGGCATAGCTTTGTTAATGAACTTTGAGTATGCTTTGCCACCACCACTGCCAGCATCACCACCGACTTGGTCCCTGCTGCAGAACAAATAGCGAGTACCGAGTAGCATTGTCAGTGGCAGCTGTTCTCTTATCACTCTCCCGCAAGAAGGGTGGCGCTATCGCTGGTCTTTTTTTAAATCAACATACCTCTCTCTACCTTTTGCTCCTGGCTTCCAAAATCTGCAGAATGAAATGGAGACTGGCTGATCTGACACATATGTGAATCAGTATCTGCTGTCTGAACCTTCTTGAAAGATGACCATTCTTCTTTATTCTTCCTCTAAAGAAAAATCCAATAATATTAATACATAAACAATAATCCCAAGTGAACTCCAAAATAACAAAGCATCTCAGAGGCCCATCAGAGACCAAAGTTCAAGAAGTACAATACAAGGAGAGCTAAGCAAGAATCTCTGATTCATCGTCGTCTATACATATGAGTTCATAGCTGCTGTCTCTAGGTGATTTAGCTCTTATAAAGAGAAATCTACTGAAACGTCAGTGTCCAAACAGTCTGACTTCTCTTCTTGCTTCCTTTTTCTGATCTTGCAGGGGTCAGGAGAAGGTCTCTAGAGAGAGTATGTTTTCTTTTACCAACTGTGAAGTGTTTTGGACAAGGCAGGAGATGACTCCAGTAGAAAGGCACCACTCCTCATGACTTGCTTTTGATCCTAGATGTGGAGCAGAGAGCTGATGTTTACTGCAGCCTGGCCAGGAAGCCGCCTCCAATCACAAACCATCCTGACTTGTACATGCCGGGCAAGGCTCACATTCCGTTCTGTCAGCATCGCCTGATGGGTTCTTACCTCCGTGCTCTCACAGTTTACCTGGGAGACTAGGATTTCTCGGCTGCCAAGAAGGCCCTACGCTAGTTCCTTCAAGGCAGAGAAGCCATCAATTTCAGGAGACATTTCCAGGCTGCTTTGCCTCCCAGGGGCACATCCCTGGAAAGAGAACCAAAAGACCCAGCCTTAGGATGACTGGAAGGAGTCATCCTGCTGCGGGGGAGGTTGTGGTCATGCAGAAACTATGTGTGCACAGACTGGAGTGGTCCTGGGTGACAGAGGGAGGAAATGTCTCTTGGTGTGTCTAACACACATAGAGGAAGATGGCCAACTGGAGAATTCTCCACGCTGACATTCTCCTAAGAGAAGACCCTGCCAAACACCACACCAAACCAAGTTCAGAGAGAAAGAGAACAAAGAGAGCAAGATGCTCCTCCCAGATGTTAGCAAGATGAGTAGGATTTGCCCAATTCCTGCAGCAGTTGTGTCTATTTTAAGATTGTAACACGGGCTGCAGGTCAATCATTGCTTGCCTTAGTCCCTCAAGGAGATCAGTTCTTAGGGTACCTTGCAGTGCTCAGTGAGCATCGATTTGACGGCCATTTTTCACCACTGGAATTCTCAGAGTACCAGAAAGACTATTTCTTAACCACTTGTGCAGATGCCAATGCAGCAACAATGGATAAAGATGAGCCACCCTTAGCTGTCATGTGCTAATACTCTGATGCATTTTCTAACACCTTGTATTGGCCTTGCATTGAGAGAAGAGGTGTCAGGGCACTACCCGTCCCCTTGCCAAGTCATAAATTTTGACTCCATCAAGGCAAGGGGAGACAACATCACTTTAGTGTATACAGCAGTGGGCTTCACACTTGGGCAGCATCAGAATCACCAAGAGGTGTAGGGAGGTGCTCTAACTCAGATGCCTATCCCAGCCCTGGGGTTCTCAGTAAAGCTAGGGGTGACAGGGCTGCAAGTGTGTAGATAAACAAGTCACCTGGTGATGGTAGGGCAGCTGGTCAAGCTGAATACAACTCTAGGCAATAAGTTGGGGCCCATCTGGGGCCAGTAACAGATCCAATGGATTACCAGAGCATGAGGTGGACCATCAGTCCATAGAAGGAACATTTCAGGTTCACAGACAGAAGCCATTAAAACTGTGGGCTCCTATCCAACCTAAAAGCACATCATGCTTGATCCAGTGCCATTGTGCCCTGTCTCATTTCTGTCTAGCCAAACCTGTATGCTAATTTGTACTTCAGGTTTCAAATCTGGCATGAAATAGCCCCATGATGTCATGACATAAAAGTCATAAATTAGACAATGCATACTGCATGCCAGGCACTTTTATGCATTGTTTTATTTAATTAGTCATTGCAATCTTGTGTAGTAGTAACAATAACAACTCATATTTAAATATCACCGATTCTGTGCCAGGAACTGTTCTAAATGCTTTAGATGAAGGATCAGCAGACTATTGCCCATGACCAAATCCCATCCACCACCTGTTTTGATACATAAACTTCTTTGGGACACAGCCATGCACATCTACCTACACATTGTTTCTGAGTGTTTTTCTGCCAAAGTAGCAAAACTGAATACTTATGGCAGAGACTACACGCCCCATCAGAATCTAAAGTATTCTCATTTGCAGGAAAAGTTCTCTGACCTTTGCCTTAGTCTTGCTTTAGATCTATTAACTATCTTCATCCTCCTAACCACAGGAGAAGTGAGTACTATTCTTTAATATGGTTAAATAGTACAAAAGTTGCCATTTTAACCATTTTTCAAAGAGAAGTTCAGTGGAATTAAGTACATTCAGAATGCAGTACAACTATCACCAGCATCTATTTCCAGAACTTCATCATCTAAAACTGCTTCCCCACACTGATTGTGACGGTGCATACCTGTAATCACAGCACTCAGGAAGCTGAGGCAGGAGGATCACCATGAGTTTGAGGCCAACTGGGGTTACATAGTGAGTTCAAGTATAGCCTGAACTACATAGTGAAACCCTGTCTCAAAAAAAAGAAGCTGCTTCTCCAGCACCTGGCATGCTCCTTGCCATGCCTATAAATGCAGTTTCTCCAGGTACTACACATACGTGTGACTTATTCTACTTAATACAGTGTCTTTGCAATCATTCGTGTTGTAGCAGCTGTTAGCATTTTTTTAGGCTGGGCACTATTCTATCATATGTATTTGCTTCATTTTGTTATCCATTGATAAGTTGATACTTAGATTGTTTCAGTTTGGGGTTTATTGTGAATTTTGCCATTAACAACAGTGTAAAATATTTGTTCCCTGATTTTGAATCTTTCTTTTTAACTTGAGGCAAGGTCTCACTGAGTTACCAAGGCTAGCCTCAAACTTGCAGTCCTCCTGCCTTCCAAGTAGTTGGGTTTATAGGCATGTGCCACCACAGCCAGCTCTACTTCAATTCCTTTGAATTTATATCCCAGAAGTGGAATTGTTAAATTAGCTGGTAATTGTATGTTTAATTTTTCTTTTGCATATTTATGTAACATATATTAATTGTACATGTCAATCGGATTCAGCATATTTCCATACATATATCCAGTATACAGTGGTCATATCCAACCACCCTTGTCTACATATTTTTAAGTAGTATGTCTTGTTTAACACTATAACATTCAACATACTATCATTTTGGCATGTAGTTAACAACACTTTTCACATATACACTCACACACACATACTTATATACAGAATCCACAAATATTTACACACTTCAGCAGTTCACTGTACTAATAAATGTCTGGAAGCTAATGGCCACCACTTGGAGGAACTCTTGTAATTGTAGAGGCCCACGGTAACTTGTATTAATCTAACAATGCCTCAATAAATTTGGTCTTCAAATATTTGTATAAGATTTTCCTTCTCTGATACATGCACTGTTTGGCAGACACTGTATTTTGATCATATCATCCCCCATAACACTTCCTTGGCCCCCTTCCGCTCTCTCTTATTCCCTTCCCCATGTCTAATAACAGGCTCCCTTCTACCTTCACGCCAGGTTTGTTAGATCCCACATATCAGGGAAAACATGAAGTATTTGTCTTTTGGAGTCTGCCTTATCACGTTAACATGATGATCTCCAGTTCCATCCATTTTCCTGCAAATGATATCATTTTGATCTTCTTTATGGCTGAGTAATACTCTATCTGTCTATATTACACATTTCTTTATCCAGTCATCTGCTGATGGGTCCCTAAGTGGTTTCTTTACCTTGGGTATTGTGAACTGTGCTACAAGGTTAACATGGTATGCAGCTATCCCTATAGTATGATTACTTCCATTGCTTCAGGTACATACCAAAGAGGTAGTATAGCTGGCTCTCGTGGTAGTTCTGTTTTTAGTTTTTGACAAATTGATTCACTAATCAGCATCACTAATACTGTTTTCCACAATGGCTACATTATTTTATGTTCTCACCAACAAGACATGGGTTGTAATTTCTCCACATCGTCACCAATATTTGTTTTGTCTTTTTGTTTGCTTTCAAGTAATAGTCATTCTAATGCACACAAAGTCATATCTGCTTGTACTTTGGGCTTATGTACCCTTAATGATTAGTGGTGCTGAACATCTTTTCAAGTGTTTATTGGCAGTGAGGATACTTCTTTTTTTTTTTTTTTTTGTCTTTTTGAGACAGGGTCTTGCTATGCAGTTCAGGCTGGCCTTGAGCTCACTTTATAGCCCAGGCTGGTCTTGAGCTCACAACGATCCTCCTGCCTCAGCCTCCCAAGTGCTGGGATTATAGATGTGTACCACCATGCCTGGCTAGGATACTTCTTTAGAGAAATATTTATTCAAGTGACTGATCCATTGTTACAACCAGGTCAGTTGTTTTTTGTTGCCATTGGGTTTTAGGAATTCTTTGTACATTCTGAACATCCATGATTTGTAAGATATATATTTGCAAATATTTTCTCCAATCTCAGGGCTTACCATTTTACCTTATGTCCTTTGTTGTACAAAAGCTTTTAATTTTAATGAATCCAAGTTATTTATTTTTTTCTTTTGTTGTCTGTGCTTTTAGTGTCATGTCTAAGAAACCAATGCCCAAACCAGTGTCATGAAATTTTTCTTCTGTTTTCTTTGAAAGTTTTATAGTGGTGGCTCTTACATTTAGGTCTTTGGTGCATTTTTTATGTTACTTTTCATATGGTATAAGATAAAGGTCCATCTTCATGCTTTTGCATATGGATATACAGCTTTCCCACCTGCATATTCTCCATGGGGAACCAACTCTTTGTCAGCCTTATATAGTCAAACTTACTTGACCACATCTATAAGACAGCCAATTTCACTCTTTTGTTGATTATTATAGCCTTTTCAAGTCACTTGGGATTCCATACAAGTTTTAGGATGGAGTTTTCTATTGCTGTCATAAATGCTCTTGAGATTTTTGATAGACTGCATTGCATCTGTAATTAACTTTGGGTGGTATAGACAACATTATGTCTTCCAATCCATGAACATAGGATGTCTTCCCACATATTTGTGTCTTTTTAAATTTTTAAGCAATGTTTTGTAGTTTTCAGTGTGAAGATTTTGTCTCTTCTGTCAAGTTTATTCCTAAGTACATTATTTTTTATGCTACTAGATGTGAAACTGTTTCTTTAACTTACTTATCCGACTATTCATTGTTAATGTATAGAAATACTGGTGAATTTTATGTGCTGGTGTAGAATCCTGCTACTTCACTGAAACTATATGATATTTTTATCCCCCTTTCACAGATGGAAAAATACACACAGGGTGGATAAATAATCTACCCAACTCACTCAGCTAGTGAGTAAGGAAACTGGAGTTCCAACCAGCCAATGTGTTTCCAGAGCCCTTTTCTCTCACCACTAGACTCCACCACTTCTGAAAAAGCAGTTAACAACTACATAAAGTTTCATTATGGCAAGTGGTAGAACCAAAATTAAAATTCAAGCCTGACTCCAAAGCTTTGATTATAACTACAATAGCATGTTGACATTCCTGGGACATCTCAATCTCAAAGCTACTGATTAAACAGCTTGCTTATTCAGGGAAAAGGAAAGTCAATCTTAAAAAAAAAATGTTGGGCTGCATGTAGAGGTACATACCCATAATCCTAGCAACTAGGGCTAGAGCATGAGGCAGGAGGACCACAAGTTTCATGCTAGCCTGGGTAACTTAAAGAGAACTTGACTCAAAAATAGATAAAATTTGAGAAAAGACCTGGGGTGTAGCTCAGCATTTATCATGCAAAAGACCTGGGGTTCCATCTCTAACACCACAAAATAAACAAGTAGATGTATGGAAGCGGCAAACGAAACCAACCGCATGGAGGCCCAGGGATACTCTGGAATGGAAGTGACCCCAGATAGCCCTGCAGGATACATGTGCTTAAATGATGTTTTACGATGACTTTTAGCTACAGACTTGCCTACGTTTCCTCCAGTGGTTGGGATTCTAAATTAAAATTTTAAAAGCAAGAGAAAAAGATGATACCTAAACAAATTTCCCCTGAACCCTCCCAGCATGTATTTTACAGCCTCTTTCTTCTAAAGACTCATGTGGAGTTGGCTGTTTAATGAGAAATTTCCCACTCTGAGCTAAAAGGTAAAGTTTCCAAATCCTGAGAGAAGCCTGGGGTGGCTTCCAGCCTTCAGAGTCAGATGGAATGACACCAGCAGGTTTCATTTGAGTCTGTGGGACTCTTAAATTTCTCCAAGAAGGTCACTGTACCTTACAAAGGAATACCACGGACTCAGCCCAAAGGCCTTGGGCACCAATCCCAAAAGACAGTGAACTTGAACTCAGTAAGCCTCCCCATTGGGTGGTGCTGTTAATGTTGTACAAGACTCTGCCCAGTGGCTTTGGGCCTGAGTAAATGTTGGCTTGGCTGACCTGGTCCTCTCAAGTGAATTGAGCATGACTAAGGTGCAGGGATGCCAGCCCTTCCATTAACAGGGAAGGCATGCAGGGGTAGCCCAGAGGGTCAGCAAACCAAAGACACAAACAAAGACTCCTCTCCAGACGAGCCAGTTACAGGGAAAGGGGAAGAAACGGGAAAGAAAAGTCTTGAGGGCCTTGAGGAGTGTGTTATTTAACAAATCCACCTTTGTGATTGTAATGTGGCCCAAGGAAAGACCGTTTGGTACCACTAAGCAGATGTGAGCAGACGGACACGTGTCATTCACAAGCTTCAGCTTTCCCACCTGTGAAACAAGGTTACACTCTTCTTTGTGTCATAGAACTATAAGCAAAGGCTGTAAAGATCAAATGGCAAGACATAGGGGAAAAAAAGAAAAAACTTACATTGTTAAATACCCTATAGAAACTTACATTTAACTTGCATTGTTAAATACTCTACATAAACATAGGTATAATCTCCAAGCACAGGTTTGGGAGATGGAGGTTGGTTAGAGTAGTGGAGGAAATCAAAGGTGGCTGCAGCTTTGAGTACAAGGATTTAATTCCCTTTTTGGTGTGCTAAGTGCATATATAATTGTCATAATTTTAAAAGGTATACAATAATGAGTAGATAATGAGTAAACATTCAGAAAGAGTTGCAATGCAATTACAGATCAGTACACAACTCTATTTGTCCCCCACCCCCCGCATTTGCCTTTTCAGAATCACTTTCTAAGAGTCATTTCATCCTAAACCCTTGGGAATAAAACCTAGAGATAGCCCCATAGATTTCCTGTTCTATCTTGAGACCACAAAACCTTTTATCATTTATTATCTTAAAAATTAAATCATTTTTGGCAAATAATTTACAACTCTCTATTGTAGTCAAAATTGCAAAGTTAAATCCTCACCCTTTCCCAGGTCAGGATGCATCAGCTTGGTACCCGGGTAATACAGGGATAATCCTAGGGGTCCTTCTTTACTTTCGTGTCTTACACAGCCCTCCCTGCCCCTGACTCCTGCAGGTCTCAGTGACAGTGAGGGGAGGTAGGGGACAGGAAGAGGCTTCCGGAACAACACTACTGTAATCAGACATTGGTAATTAGACGTTGATGTTATTTAGCCATGGCAGATGCTTAACATTACTGGGGGAGGTTGCAATTCTTCCACCTCTGGGGGGGTCTCCACTTCAGTCCCTTCCTACAGGTCAGTATGTCCTCTCTGGTTGTCCTACATTCTTCCCTTAGTCCCCAGAGGTTTCGCCTCATACAAGGTCACTCTCTTAGAGTTCAAACAACCTGCAGTTGAGGACATGCTATCATATGTAGCAGGTCCAAAAGAAATAAATTTGGGGAGTGTAGCCTGAGCCTAGAGCAGCCAATGCCCGAGTGTCTATCAGAGAAGCCACCCATCACAACTTCCTGTTTCCCAGGCCTTTATCTACGCACCCCTCTCTACACCCCAAAGTCTCTTGGCGAGCTATGCCAAGTCCTGAAAGGGGCAAGCTTGAAGTTGCATACGTGTGCTTTAGGGTTAAGAGGAAGAACCCCACAGACCATGAAGTAGGTTCAGGGAGAAGTGAGGACCACAGTACACTTACAACTCTCTCTGAAGAACTTCCTCCCCATTGCTGCCTCCCAGCCTCTTCGATTTTAACCCTTTTAAGAGTTTCTAGTGAGGGATTAAAGGTTGCCAAACCCACCTTCACTTATCTACTTTGCCTGGCTTGACTGAATGACCCATTAAATTTTTTCCAAGCATGAAATGTATTGAAATGCAGTTCTTCCTGCCCACTGAAGGAGTGGCCCCATGACATCAGGCTTCAAATATTGTTGGACTGTTTGCTAAATGAGACAGGACGACTTCTCTTATAAAGTTCGTTCCAAGGGCTAAAACTCTAGGTAATTTTTTTATGCATCTCTAATTCTGCTAAAAAGTTAATTTTTAAAGGAAAATAAAGAACTGTTCTTAGTAAAAGATAAAAAATCCTAGAATATGGAGAAAAGGAGTAAACAGTATATAAAAGAAGAGGAAGAGGAAAGAAGGGCAAAGAGGGCAGGAAAGGAGTGTGAGAAAGAAAGACCTCACATTTATTTAGAACAAAGCCATAAAGATGACAGAAGCAGAGACTATTGTTTTCTGTAAAAGTGTGAATGTGTACATGGTAAATGCAACAGAACTTTAGAATTAGTCTCCCATGCGCCTCATTGAAAGGGGTAAGGTAGTCAGATAGAACAAACCCTTATTAACATGTTTGGAAGAATAAATTGATTCACCTCTGTATTCAGCCCAGTGACTAGCTCCGCTCTGTGGTTGGAAAGCAACTGAGAATGATAGTCATTCAGATGGGTTTGGTGTGCTGTTTGCACTTTGCATGGGCCATGATGAAAGAAATGGGAGAAAGTTAAGAGAAAGTAGTTACATAAACAAGAGTGCACAGACCACCTACAAGTTCGTTAAGTAACATTAATTAAACAGTGGCCATTTGAACAATATGCTAATCTCAGAAAAAGTTCTTGTAAAAGTAAGCCTCGGCAGAATCTCATTAGCCATCAGCCAAGAGAACTAAGAGAATGGTTTTCTTTTCCTTAATTCTAACATTGTGACGCCTCACTTTTCCAGATAGTGTAGTGGGCGTCAAGTTTAAGAACAATGGTGTGTCGTGGCAAGGATGTGAGGCAGAGAAGCTGTGGGTGAAATACTTTCTCTGTGCCCCTCAGACCACTCTTCACCCTTGTCCACCATTCTTTGTATCCCAGGAGTCTCACGTCTACAAAGTTCACCCGATGGGCTTCTTGGCTGCCTTCATCTGAGTTGAGATGAGTTATCAGAAGGTGAAAGAGAACATGGAAACAGGAGAAGAGAGAGAAGTTGTGGCATTAATTCACTACGCACTCCCCTAAAGGGTGTCATTCCCCTGAAGGTCTACTGATTGCGAGCCCTTTCATACAGTCACAGCACAGTACAGTAACTACTCCTTCTAATTCCTTGTTCATATAGACCTGGCTGCAGCACAGTCATAGCTCAAAGAGGGAAAGAAGAGATGTAGGGACATCCACTGAGGACTGCTCTTTGAGGCAGAGATGGTGGTCTAGGTATTTGTGGTAGCATAGATGGAGAAAAGTAGATCAATTCTGAAAACATTTAAGGAGATACAATTTACCAAACCCTTTATGATGAAATGGACATGTGGGTAAAGGAGAAGATCCCTAAGTATTAGGGCTAAGAAATATGATAAATAAGTATTAAAATGCCCTCAAATCAGCAGACCCCAGGATTAGGTAGCTTCACTGTTGGATTTTACCAAACTTTTAAAGAAGGTGTATCAATTCTTCTCAAACAATTCCATAGCCCTGGAAGAGAGGGAACTCTTCAAATTACAATGACTCATCAGAAAAACTTTAGATCCATGTCCCTAATACATATAAATGCAAGTCCCTCAGTGAAACACTAGAAAATCAAGTACAGTGTTACATAAAAAATATCACTTACCATGATCAAATAGGTTTCATTTCAGGAATATGAGAATAATTCAACATATGGAAATCAATAAATGTGATATATCAACAGAATGTAAAATAAAAATCATAGTATCTTCTCAGTAGAAGCAAAAACATGTGATAAAATTCAATATCCCTTCATGATAAAAATCTCCAACTAAATTAGATATAGAAGGATCATACCCCAACACAATAAAGGCTACATATAACCACCCACAGCCAATAGCTTACTGAATGAGGGAAAACTGGAAACATTTCTTAGGTTAACCTGGAACAAGACAAGTGTGTCCATTCTTACTTTACCATTCGTATTAAATATAAGCTTGAACCAGAGAAATTAGGCAAGAGAAAGAAAATATAAATGGAAAGGAAGGAAGTAAAACTATCCCTGCTTGCAGACGATATGACTGTATACAGGGAAAATAAAAACCTAAAAGATTCCACCAAAAGGTTAGAACTGATAAATGAATTCAGTATAGAAGCAGGATACAATATCAACATACAAAAATTAGTAACTTTTCTAAACAATAACAAATTTCCTGAGCAAGTAATCATGAAAACAATCCATTTAGAAGAGCTACACAAATAAAACACTCAGGAATAAACTTAACTAAGAAAGAGAAAGACCTCTGCAATGAAAATTCCAAAACACTAAAGAAAGAAATTGAAGGACCCCTAGAAAGTGGGAAGACTTCCCATGTTTATGGGTTGGAAGAATTGGAATTGCTAAAAGTTCATCCTAACCAAAACATTCTACAGAGTCAGCGATCCCCATCAAAATGCCAATGACATTCTTCACAGACCTAGAAAAAAAAAAACCCTAAAATGTATGGGGAAGCATAAAGGCTCTTGAACAAAAGTACAGGATTAGTAGCATCACAATGCCTCCTTTCAGGACATACTACCAGTCAAAGTAACAAAGTCAGCAGAAAAACAGAGACATAAACCCGTGGAACAGAACAGGATCTAAGAATTAAACCCACACATGTAGTGCTAACTGATTCTAAATAAAGGCATAACAGAAAGGTATCAATAGAAAAGAGATAGCTTCTTTAAGAAATGTTGCTGGGGTAACCGGTATCCATCTACAGAAGACTAAAACTTGGTTCTTATCTCTCCCTCGGAACAAAAATTAACATATGTAAAAATGAACCAGAGGCCTAAATGTAAGATATAAAACCCTGAAACTTCTGAAAGAAAACAGAGGACAACTGGGGTGGGGGAAAACAGAAAAGGAAGGGGAAAAATATATATACTCATACAATAACTAAGATAACTGTACTACTAATTTCTATTAATTCATTGAAAGGAACAGTTAGTGTTTATTTTGTTTGATCAATTTTGCATGCCTGTATCTACTTTGAAGTTAACAATATGCAATATAATAACCCAAATGATAATTTCCTATCATCTTGTTTTGAAATTCTGTATCACTTCTACTGTTTATTTTTCTTTCTTTAAAATAAAAAAAGAAAATATAGGAGAAGTGCCTCAAGACATTAGTGAAGAGAATAAATTTCTGTATGGGCCACCGAAAGACAGAAAACAAAAGCAGAAATTGACCAATGAGATCACATTGAACAAAAAATCTTCTATAACAAAAAGGAATCAATCAAGAGAGTGACAAGAGAACCCATAGAACGGTGGAAAATGTTTGCTAACAATTTATGAAGGATTAAAGTTCAGAACATATAAAGAACCCCAGTAGCTTGACAACTAAAAAAAAAAAAAAATCAAGTAGCCCAAAGTTTTAAAAATCGGGTAAGTGATTTGATTAGATGCTACTAAAAGAAAAAATACAAATGACCAACAAAAATATGAAAAATGCTCAATAACAGTCATCAGGGAAATGCATGTCAAATTACAATGAGATACCATCTCATCCCAATTACAACTATTATAAAAAAGAAAGAAAGAAATGAAAAACAAATGCTGGTGAGAATATGGGGAAAAGGAATACTCATACAGTACTGGAAGGATGCAAATTAATGCCATGGCTGTGGAAAACTGCAGGGAGGTTCCTCAAAAGACTACAACTGGAACTACCATACGATCTAGTTACTTTCTTCTGGATATGTGTCCAAAGGACACGAAATCAGCATATCAAAGGGATACGTGCATACCCATGTTCATTGTGACACTATTTACAATGGCTAAAATATAGACTCAGCCTAGCAATGAAGGCATAAATAAAGAGAATGTGGCACATATACACAATGGAGTGTTATTCAGACATAAGGAAATCCTGTCGCTTGTTAGTGGGCAGAACTGAAGAACATTACATTAAATGAAATAAGCCAGAGAGAGAAAGACAGTTATTGTGTGTTTTCTTTCATACATGGAAGCTTTAAAAAGTTGACCTGAAAGTACAGTAGTGGTTACCAGGGGCTGCAAAGACTACGGGGGAGAGGGAGTAGAGCAGGGTGGTTGGATGGGATCGGTGCACGCAGCGTGTTTGCGTGGTAACAGCACGCTGCACCCCGGAAATACATACAATTAATATAAGGTAATAGGAAAAAGGAAAGCCAATGGTAACAGTGGATAAGGACTCTGAGGTTCAACAATCTCTCCAAAAGTCACTTTGTGAGCTACGGCATTGGGTGCAAGGATGGGAAAGTTCTTTATCTTTTGTAATTCACCCTGAGACCAGTGGGAAGGGAAGCAGCACCCAGGAACTGGGCAAGAAAAGACCATTTCTTGAGCTGTGCCTCTGTGCAGTTGAAAAGACAGTTTCCCATACCTTTAAAATAGCAAGGACATTTCTAAGCATCTAATTTGAATCTGCGGAAAAGTCACGTGCTGTTTTTTCTTATAACACCTAATGAAGACAGATTAGGCAAAGCTACTTAAAAACTTTACTTGTTCTGGCTCTGAAGTCCTGGGGGGCGGGGAGAGTGTTGGATTTATAATTACTGTGTCTTTTGAGAGAAAAAAAAACCATGCTCACAGAACATTGTCATAAGTCATGTCTATGATTAAAAAAATATGGTTTGAACAGACACGATTATGCCTTACCCTGCATCTGTTTCACATACACAAATGTGTCAGGTTTACATAAACCACGCTGATACAGATGAAAAATAAGGGAAGAACAAGATAAAAATAGCTCTTATGGCATCAGTAACACGTCCTTTATTATTATAATATATGATAGCGTTGCAATCCATCACACTCTCGTATCGCTGTGGCTAGTGACCTCCAGCACTGTGAAGGAAGAGCCAGCCAGAATCCAGAAATCGATTCTCTCAGCTTAAAGAAGAAAACTCCAGTATCACATGTGTGGGTATCTGGTGACTATTTCCAAGACAGTAAAATAAACTGATGTCATCCCCCCAGTGCTTCCCTGGTTCTGATTTCAAATGTGTTCCTCTGCCACGATGCTCTCCAAGGGCACAAGTGGTGAAGGGAACGATAACCCGTCCCCTTTACGATGCTACCACAGATAGATCACCTGTAAACGTCTCCACTCCAGCAGCCCCTGCGAGCTTTCTAGCCTGCAGGATAACGCTGCTGATTGGTACTGTTAGCAACCCCTCTTCCCCTTCCCTCACTAGCTGAGCAAACTGCTGCTGAAAAATCCACTCCACATTTCCCCATTCAACTAAAGAAACTCTTAGCTTTTGTACTACAATTATAAAAATTACTAAGGCATCAAGACAGGATTTTTTAAAATGTAGGTAACTCTATGTGAGTAAAACTCTGCTTCCTCATTGATTAACTAAAGCATACTTCTTTATTCCTAAACTTTTTAAATAAACCTCCCCTAATTCTTCAACTGGATCTCTGAACCTCTTCAGTTCTAACCTTGAAGTTGCCTGAGTTATCACAGACATTTCATATTCTACCAGGGACAAATCTAGATGGAGATAAAGAATTGCTTCACCATGCAAGTATTTACCCCAGATAAACTAATGATTAATTTTTCAGATTTTGGAGTTGCTTAACATTTTCCTTTCACCTTAATATCTCTTTTCAAAGCTTTTGGCATTTTGTATACATGTATCAGAAGATTACCATTTTCATTCTTTAAGAATGACTGCAAACATGGTTAGATATTCTTTTGTGGTGTTTATGTCTAGGTGCTGCATTTAACTTTTAAGTCTTTGTTTGCATGCTGGCCACCGGGTTTTCATAACAATCATGTGAAGCCTCCCAGGTAGAACAGATGTAATTTGAACACCTTTTTTCATGGTGGGTCTTGTTTTTCCCAACCTCATCATGTCTACCATAGTACAGTCCTGTGTGACGTAAGAACAAGCCCATACAGAAGTATGTGGCAAAGTGCCAGCCCTTCTGGACAATTCTCCTCCTTATTCCTGTCACTCCACAGCCTCGTAGATCTGCCTCCTCACCGCCTAAGACTGATTCAAAAGATAAATCTCCAGACCAAGCTGTCCTGGTGTCCTAGCAGAGCTTAATACCCTTGTCCCCCTGTTGAATCTGTAAATTACATACCCGTTCCTGTGAGCCAGATGACATGTTCCTGGAGACTGAGCACCTCTGTCCTTCATTTCAAGATTCCTCCCTCATGACTGAGTACATATGATTATCCCCTTTTAAGATCTGCTTCTCCATGGAAAATGCATAGTATCAATGGAAATAAAAATTTAAAAATCAGCACCCTTAATCCCATCACCCAGTGGTAGCTGCTCACAGAATGACATTGTCCTCTTTATTTCAATGTACACATGGCCTTTGGTATACTACTTTAACAGGGCTGTGATTGCATTCCATAAACTATATGGTATCAGTAGTTCTCTTATCAGGAATAAGTTCTCTTATCACCCAGTAAAACATAGAAGAATCATATTTTTTCCTCATACTCATGATGTGTCTGCACATATTTAACTATAGGGTGCCTACTCTAGTTTGGGGCCTCATTGTGTGCTTCTGCAATACAAAGTGAGATCTCAGTACAGAATGTAACAAGGTCAGCCAATGGACTGAACAGTTAAACCAGTGTCTTCAGTCTTTCTATTTTTTCAACCACCATTGACCCTGTGTCCTACCCAAAAGACAGAAAATGCTTCAATCTCAAAATATAATCAAGTTTCTGTCAGTTGTCCAAACATACAGTATTCTTGTTCCCCAGCTTCCAGGCTCTGGCATAATTTGTCCCCTCTGAAGTGTCCTTCTCTTACCACCTAGACTCCAGCCATGTGGATTAAGTAAAGCTGACTCCGTAACTTCCATGAGTCAAAAAGAAGACTCAAGCTGGGCATGGTTGTTCACTCTTGTAATCCCAGCACTTGGGAGGCTGAGACAGAGGGATCGTTGCAAGTTTGAGACCAGTATGGGCTATAAACTGAGCTGAAGGCTACCCTGATCTGCATAGTGAGACTCTGCATCAGAAAGACCAAAAAGAAGAAACAGGAGGAG